>NDFF03000195.1:0-25309 GCA_002150815.3 Grammothele lineata | reverse complement strand
CCCGGGAGGTCCCCGGGAGCCGGGCAAAAGGAGGGGATAAGGGGAGATTAGTTACATACCTAGTAACAGTCCCATGGCGTAGTGGTTAGCATTGGCATGCCTTGAGTTAGGTCACCTCCGTGGCCTTGGTTCGGATCCCATAAGGTGCAACCCATTATTAAGTGGCGGTGTTTTGGGCGCTTAATAAGCGCTCAGAGCGCATTATTTGCAGGAAGCAGCTGCGACGTGTTGTCTGCAGGAAAGTCTGGTTGCAGGCTTTCCTGAGGCCACTGCAGTGTGCCTTGCAGGTATTGCTGCAGCCGACGTAAAAATCCTACAGGGACGGCTCGCTCTACGTATTGCGCGGGGTCTCGCACTTGGACTCGCATTCGTGCGTTACCCTGCTGCTGGCAGCGGTGTGCTCTTCGTCTAGCCTTTGAAATCCCATGGCGCGACGGCTTAAGCTCGGAGTGCCCGCGCGGTCGCAATTGGGGTGCCGGATGCATAATAAAAGCATGGATGACGTATCATTTGAGCTTACCTGGAAGTTCAAGCCCAGCGGGCTTCAGCTCGCGCGACGTTTCCTTCAGCAGACCGAGCCGAGCCGTGCGAGGACTATCGACGACTACTATGGGCTTTGGCGTCGACTTCACCTGCCTATTGACAGGTTGTTGACCGGTCATTGGCGGGTCATATAAGGTGTGAATGTTGACCGTTCAATGTCATTGACTTTGATTGGCTCATTGACCGTTGGCTTTGACAACGCTCGTCAAGGTGAAGGAGTGGGACTAGATGGATGACTAAGCTAGGACGTGGAGGAAGAAGCGTGACGCCCACGTGCTGCAGGTGCGATCCTAGCTCTACAAGCAAGCTTCAAACCGCCCAGCACGAAGCACTATAACAACCACCCGTGCGTATTTTTTCACCGGAAATCGGTGCTTTGATCAGACCTCTAATAATACTGCAGCTGTGTAGTATCCCTTATCCCCGCCATTCAAAGTATGAAATTTCGATGATGCGTGGGTGATTGAGCGATCTGATAAGGCGCGTATTGCAGCATGAGCCAAAACAACGACTCTGCGTTGCGGACGTCTGCCTGCCAAGAGAGCATAGCTACGATGAGGGCGACTATTGAAGGTGCTATGTCACAGGAGATAAGGTGCGGGTGCAAATATCACCCCATCGCTTGCAGCTTAACTAATGTGGCTCCAGCGATGACGACCTGCAAGCCATCAAGAGCGCTTTGGTCTACCATTCCGCGGTGATCACTGCGAACATCAACAAAAGGATCAATGCGGCTCGCGCCAAGCTCCCCAGGGATATTCTTCTCCAGATCTTCATGTTTGCCATTACGCCGACCACCTCCCTGGGCCCCACGTTCCAGCGTGGAGGTCCCCTCCGTCCCCGACCCAGCTCAGCAGTGCATGCGTCCTCCATTCATCTTTTGATGCGCGTGTGCGTCTACTGGAAGGACATCATTTTGAGCTGCGCCTCTTTCTGGACGCGTTTCGAGCTAGGACGCAAGCGTCAGTCGACTGTGTTCCTTCAGCGCGCAAAGATGGCCCCACTGTCACTGTCGTTTAATGACGTCCGTCGCCGAAAGGCGCGTCCAGTTCCTGACGCCCTGGGCCAGCTTAGTCCTCTAGCCCCCAGACTCAGACGCCTTGATATCATCCGTCACTGTAGCGTAGCAGGCCCTACGTGGGACGACCCAATTTTTGAAATGGACCTGCCCCAGCTTCGATGCTTCAAAGTTATCTTTGTGGGGTACGGGCCTGTGGACGAAGTAAGGATGCTTCCCCTGTTTCAGCAGGACGAGTCGCCTCTCAGAGCGCTTGCGCTCTGTGGGGTTTGGGGCTGGCTCCCCTCAAACACATTCCCCGGCCTCACTCACCTTCATCTTTCGTTCTTCTACTTCTTTGACGATGACGATGAGGTTTCCCTCCACCTCAAGTGCATTGCCTCCCTCCTCTCCCGCACGCCCGCCCTTCGAGTGCTACAGCTGGAGGACATTTGGAACCCTGAATGGGACGCTGACTTGGCCACAGATCGGATCCCGCTTCACCATATCCGCTCCATCTCGCTCCACAACTGTGACTCACGCGTTCTGTCCTTCTTCTACCGTGTCGATTTTCCCCCGGACGTGGTATTCGCCACTACACGCACCCATCGACTTACTGAGGCTCCAAACGACTCCGACGCTAACCCCCATTCAATCGACTTCCCGGTCTGGTTTGTGAACCAATCGATGACGAGGCTTGACGTCCGTTTGTCGAACGATTCCTACCTCCTCGCAGTGCACGGTGGTTCCCGCCACTTCCTGCTTCAGAGCACAAGGGAGTGGTCCTCTATGGATCCTACATCTGATGCGACAACCCCCTCAGAATATTTTGGGAGCCCCGGCGAGTGGGAGTCCAACTTGATATTGCGGGAAGATGAGTTCCTCAGTGGAGGTATCCAGTGCGTCAGCCTACTGTTACGCACCATCGCATCCGGCAACAAAGACGAATCGTTCATGAACGTCACCAAGCTCACATTCGACGTGACCCCATTTGATCCTACCGAGCTCGCCGATGCCTTGAAGCACCTGCCCTTGCTGCGCGAGCTGGCGGTGCACATCAATCCTTGGCCGGATGCCGTTTGGGACAGGGAGGACGATTTCACACTGTATGAGTCGCTTCCTCGGTCGTTGAAGCGACCCTGGTTGGACCTCTTGCACAAATTCAGCAAGAAGCTTGCGAAAGCGCTGCAAACGCTTGGTGATGGTTATCCGCTGGAAAAACTGGATCTTGAAATCAGCGGCACTAAGGACGAGTTGAGCGACATGAAGATACGTCACATCTTTGGAAACGTCAAGCTGGTCTGTGACGGCTGGAAGCGGGCAAAGATGCGAGAGAGGCAGCTGGCGGTGCGGGTAGCGGTAGAAGGTGCCGATGATTGGCCTCGCACGAGCCAGTCGGAAATAGCTACCGGTAGGCGTCTGATCCACATCGAAAAAGCTATAAAGACGGCAGAGCTGGTGACTGCGGACGACTTGGAGCTGTGTGAGGTTATTGAGGAGCAGCCGATGTGGAACCTCGATGAGCAGTGCGCGTATTGGGACTAATTTCCTGTAGCATCTGAGCGGCCGATTCTTGTTGATGTACGTATGGTGATAGTTTACCGTTTACTTTGCTGAGTAGTACAATGTCGAGCGAAGGTATCTGAGGTATTTAATTGGCCAACTTGCCCGCCGGGTACGCATCGTCGTCCACATCACATACGCGTGGTCTATGGTCTCTGCTGCAGAGTCCACCGCGTGAAGTGGATTATTAACTAAGCTGACGCACTGACGTTGTAAGCATTTATGAGGCCGCATGGATGGTAACACGTCGGGGGATGGCGCTCGTGATACGGCGACAAACCAGATGGCTCGCTAGAACGTACATACGCTCTAACCACGGCGTTGAGCCAGCGCAACTCCACCAGGCCCTGAAATGGGATGTCACTTCGCGTGGTGGTGGGGACCCGCGACGGTGGAGAGGGTAGGAGGAAGACGCGCCACTCCTTGTGCGCTCTGTAGTCTGCCCTTGAACTTGTAATGTCCGAACTTTATTCTTTGAACGCTCGCACCCGCCTTGCCGCCTTCCAAGGGCGCATTCAACCCTCACCGAGATCGCCTGCGTATGTAACTTGCCTCGTGTGAGATCCTTTATTTGTGCTCTGTTTCATGCGTTCTCGCACTCCCCGGACCTCTGCCATGCGTCCACCACTTGTCCAGTGTCCCTGATACCCGACCTTGGCGTTCACCAACCTCCTTGGCACTCCCTCGCAAGCACTCGTCGTAAGCAATTGAGGGGCGCACGAAGGCTCGTGTCTGAATATCCACCGTGGATCTTGAGTACATTTCATACCATTTGGGACCGCGTGCGACCACAGCACCCGTGGTACGCTGCGCGGGCGCGGCCAGGCATTACCGCCGAGAGACAGACTCTGAATGGCGCGTAGGCATGTCTCACGCTCACGGCCTCCTATGTGAGGTACGTTATCCGCTTTACAAAGGTAGGAGTTGTTTGTGATGCCTCTGCATATGAAGTGAAAACGGCCGTGGGCGCGACACCCCTCGACGTCACGGTGGGAACTACCTCCCCATCGTGACCGCGACGCCCCTGCCCGTGGCGTCCGCGACGCTCGTCCCCGTTGAGCCCGCGACACCTGTCACCGTCATGATGGGGATCCCCTCGCGGCCGGATCCGCGACTCCCTCTCGATTGTAGCTGGTGTGGGGACCATTTCGTGGTCTCGCCGCGCTAGCCAAGGGAAGGCACGCGAGAGACAGGCAAGGCCGAAAGACATGGGCGAAAGAGCTGACGTTCGGGGGTACGATAATCGAGGCTGAATACATCGAGTGAGAGACAGGAGTGTTTGGGAAAGGGAGAGAGCAGGCCGAAAGATACATGAAGAGCGGGAAAGGCTGGAATCGAGGACGCGATAACAGGCGAGGGAGAGCAAGGTACATCGCGAGGAGGTGTGTGAGGGTGGCTGTGGTCACGGGGGGAGGTCGCGTGTGCAGCTTGGCCGTCTATGGTACATTATATGACAGCGATAGTGAGTGAAACCAGCAGGAATGGAAAGGAAATGTGCATAGCAGGAACGAGACGACACGTCTAGCGAGGGTCGCGAGGACATGATGTGGCATGCGTCGCGGGGGGAGGTGGCCGAGTGCAAGTGAACGCACAACAGAAGGCATTTGGAGAGGTGCGCGGATGCGTTCGAGGTGTTGGGTGTGGCATGCGGCAGGTGCGGATGCAGCCCGTGTGTGTGCGAGTGCTGAGGTGAGGTGGAGTAGGCGGAGGTGATTGCGAGCTGCGTTGGTGCCTCTCTTGGGCGTGTCGGGGTTCAACGCATGCGCGTGCTATTCACGTAGAATGAACATGAGGATCTACAGAAGAAAATGATGGCCATGGGCTGCAAAAAATGCAAGTGCGGCGTGGTTGAGGGCTTCGCGCATCTTCTTGGCGTTATGTGCTTTTTTCAACTCGGACCTCCATTGCGCGCCAGTTATTGGCCTAACTTCGTTTGACTTGATCCTGTCCAAACGCGTTTGAAACCAGACCTCCGCATATGGAGACCAATAACCAAGGTCGTAGCATCCACGCTCCCAGGCGAAAGTCCTGGGCCACCAGGAGACATCAGACACTTGGTTGCGGCTGCGGTCTGCACCATGATCAGTCAATGGATCGAGGCGGATAACGCTGAGAAAACATACCTGTATAGACCTTGTAAACGCCACAAATGACGTCCAATTCGCACTCAGATAAGGTGTCGGCGTACATGGAGTCTCCGCGAGCTGGTCTGAGCTCCTCCCCGTGGCGCCACACATCATCAGACGGACCTTGCACCGCAGTTGCGACTGCGTCGGCTCCCATTAGTTCAACGGCCAAACGCCACACGATACCACCACGGTGCACAGCGGCACGTCCTCGGGGCTTTGAGAGCAGCTCTGACGCGCGTGCTTCGTAAACTCTGTAATCCCATATGTTCGCCTGAAAACCGGGCTCCCGCCACCCAAGGTAAGTAGGCGTCGTGGGGGCTATTTGGATTTTATTGCGCTCGCGCGGGTCCGGTGTAAGTGCGAGGACAAAAGGCGAGCCGCGACGCGCGAGAAACAAGGTGGCTTCTTGAACAGAGCGTATACCACCCCTACGGCACAGCTCTAATGCGGTTGTCTCGTCGACTAACAAACTCCAATGCGGCGCGGGAGTGGGAGGTGAGCGATAGTTCACGCAGACATGGGTGTGCTCTGTAAGGCGGCGATACGACAATTCGATACGCGAGGAGATGATTTTCGGGAGGAGATACTCGTCGCAGTCAGGGCTGAGATCACAAATGAGGCCGGGAGGTTGAGGATTCTTGGGATGATCGAGAAATGCCGCCGCTAAGCCGCTTGCAGGTAGAACACATGCGCGTGCTTCTGCGTCCATGCTCTCCTCAACTAACCCAAAGATTTTTCTGATGGCCTCCTCGCCGAAACGGATATAGTCGACGTTGGCGCCTTCTGCGGCCCGGGATATAAGTCCATAGCGAAAGCGACAGAGGGGCGCGAAGGCCTCGATGTCGGGGCGGTGGCGAAGGGCGTTGGATTCCTCATAGAAGAGCCGAAGATCAGATTGGTATAACGCTGATGGCTGAACTTGGCCCTGAGGAAGGGACACGAGCTCGGGAACGCCCAACCCTGCAGCCCACGCGTCCGCCAAGCTGTCGTCTGCCTCTGAAGTGGAGGGGAGGATGTCCCACTCGTCAGCCCATGCGTCATATATCTTCTCATCCTCGGAGTACCTAGCCCATACCTCCCCGACTGCCGATGGAGACACACGAGCGCGGTAATGAGTCGCAAGCCACTGCTGCGGAACGTCAGGGTCGATGTCGCCCACCTCCTTCCAGACATAGACGGTAGTGGGGCGCGTGGGACGCTGGTACATTGCCGCCTTGCGTTCACGCTGTTCGCGTGCCTCGCGCAAAGGGGATGTTTCGCGGAACTGCTCGGCCTGATTCTTCCGCCTGCGGCGAGCTATAAAGCATTCACGGGTTTCTCCGGGGCGCTGTCCAGGGCCGTGAGGAACTGTGTTGTGCGTGAGGTGATCTGTAGGGTTGTGAACCACCGCAGGAAGAGGTCCAAAGGTGGGGGGATGATGATCTGGGAATGCCTCATAATCGGTCCAGCGGAAGCGCAAACGGAAGGGTGAGTGTCGTTGTTCTTCGTGAACGTCAGGAATCCACGCATCGGGCAGAGGGACGTAAGGGGCAAGCGCGGGATGAAGTCGAATAATCTCTGAGATGCCGCCTTCCCAACAAATGTAGACCGGAAGGTTCGCGCGTACCATGCAAGGGATGTGCGCAACCCATTGCGTCCTCTTCACGGGCTCAATAAACGCGCCTGCTCGTAGGCCTGGCGACAAGTCCGCGATGACCGACGTACGAAGCGTGTCAATCCATGACGTTGGGATACCCTCGGCCTCCAAAATGTTCGCCCACAAGTCGGGCTGTTGCTGACGTCCGGAACAGAGGGCAATGGACATAGTGCAGCGCGCGAGCAAAAGGAGACATGCATCGCGAGCGCGGAAGGCCGCCAAACGAGCTGCATGGGCGGTGCGATGGCCGTGGAGATAGCCTGTCTCCCGCGGAAGACGCCAGTGTGCATCGAAGGGGAATTTTGATTCGGCGCGGGCGTACTGCGAGGCGAGGAGAATGTCCGTAGTCTTCGTGAAGACGTGCTCTAACTCAGCCCACGCGCGACGAATGGAAGGCTCCAACACATAACCCCACTCAGTGCGAACGACGGGAATATGTTGTGCGTGACAACTGAGGCGAGCGAGAAAGGCAGACTCCACGTGGTATTGCGTCAGCATGTATGCCATCTCAGGAGCCTTGCTTCCGGCCCAGAGGGCTTTTCTCATGTCGCGGCAGACGAGATTGTTCTCGGGATCGTCAACGTAAATGCCTGGGAGAGACTCCACAGGATTGGCATTGATGACAGTGTACAACTGACCGTCATATCTATAATGACGAATCGCCGAAGACCTGAAATGGTGCGTCAGTATCAAGAGCAGAGAGCATGCGCCAAATAAGATGGGGTATACATGACGAAGAAGGCCGTGCGTTGTGTGAGGGAATAGGGTTGGACAGGGGGACCTGCAAAGGATATCAAGTTCGTGTGGGTGTAATATTTGAAGGAACGCGTACCTTGAAAGCTTGAAGAGAAAGCTGGGGACGAGATTGCGTGCGTGTTGCGCAGCCCAGGCGTCAAAACAGCGGTAGTGGTGCAGGGTGTACTGCGGGAGGCAATTCAGAGAAGAGCGCGAGTGAAACGTTCGGGAGAGACAGGGAGGAAGCGGACAGGAGTGCTGGATCGCCAATCGGGATCTACGCAAGCGTGAGCAGGCGTGTAGTACGGACTTTTGTCTGTAGAGATCTCCCCCTGCCAGACAATAGCGTCACCCACTCGATAACCTTACTGCGTACTAGAATACAGACTGGGAGGCGCTGATGCCGCCGGGACACGATGGGGCCGCTTACGGAACAGCCTCGTGACCGATTGCCGGGCCGGGGTGGAGTGGCAGCCTGCGCCCCGGGTGATGCGGCTCGCTAGGCGCGCGGGGTTGTTGCGCGGCGTTCTGAGCTGGGCGTTTACTCACGCTCTTCCGTCATGACGTGTCCTAACACCGGTATGCTCGTGGCTGAACGGCAACGGAGTGGGTCAGCTTCAGGTGAGCGAGACAACACCTGGTATCTACTGACAACAACGGCGCTCACAGGTTCAGGCAGCCAAGCAGCTGGCAGGGATAGATCTCTACAGCTGCTGGCAAGCGTGCGTCGTTGTGATGCCGCAGTATGACGACACATACAGCTGGGTAGGTAAATGAAGGAGGTGCGCAGGGAGGCCGTTGACGTGATGTGCTCGTCTCTCTTTTGTTGACGGCGAGCGTGCATCACCGAAAGCCCGCTTGCGCGGGGGCGTGCCAGGCGCTCTGATCAAAACCTACCACGCGGGATGCATGATCATGGATCCTTGGGCATGGCCGAGGCACGAGCTGCCTACACGGGCATCCTCAGTGCCACCTCTATGCGTAATGCCGCCCGGCGATCAGGGGTGGGCAGAGGCGAGGGGAAGGCCATTTGACAGGTTATTAGAGATTCTGTACGCGACGTGAAAGGATATTTATGAACGCCGCACAACCAATACGTCAGTACCGAGGATGCGTACCATTACTGATTCCGCACCCTACCAACGATGCACCCTTGGTAACTAATATGGTTGGGTGCATCCCGACGTCGCATCCAAGGGCACACGTTCGTGGGTGCTGACTGTCAGGCGTAGTGGCAATTGAGGCGTTGTTCGTGCGCGCATTGCGGGCCTCGGGTCGCCTCTGGCTGCTTCTGATGCCCGTGCGACAGGAGATTCGTAGCGACAGTGTGCGGAATCTAGCAGGAGCTGAAGTGTCTGACAACATTGAGAATCAAGCTCAAACTTGAAGCCCGCGACATCCGCATAGTAAGAACCACGGTTCCAGTACATACACCGTGCGTTGTACGAAGGTGTTTATCTTAGCCGAACCACGTCGTCCGTCGGTTGTAAACTACATGTCGCGCACGGCTCACAATCAATCCATATACGACGGGGCATGCATTGTCGGCGGGACGCGCGAACGACTGCGCGATCGAGCGGGACATGCTAGTGAGATCACAAATGTTGGAACAACCAAACCTTCTGGCATACGCTGAACAGAAGGGTCGTCGCCAGCGCGCACGATGGCCTCGCGCTGGCCGATCGACGTTGTCTCCTCGCTATCGCGCGTCCGTTTCCCCCACTTATCGCGCGCAGGGCCGCTGCTCCCACTCGCGCAGCGCGATCGCTTGCACTGATCTGGCCCAGTGATCCGGAGCGCTGCTCCATTTCCCCTCCTCTCCCTTCCACTCCGAGAACCCAGCCTTGACCTATATAACTCTTCCCTCTGCACCACTTGCGGGGCGATCGCGGTGGACTGGGCGCGTTGGCGAGCAGCTCGAGCGAAGGGACTTTCTCCACGAGCGCGGAAACCGTGGGTTGCGCGTTCGCGTGTTGAGCTTCAAGGAAACGCGAGAGAAGAGCGGCCAAGAGCGGCCAAGAGCTGCTTTTCCGATGCATCTAAGATACATCGATCCTCACTGCGATGTCTTCCGCGAGGGCTCAAGCGTCCGCAGGCACCCCAACTCATCCCTCCGCCTCCTTCCTAAGCAGCAATCCTCTCCTTATCCTGCGCATCCACACTGCTCACACTCGTACACTACAACAACGACATGATGAGCCGATGTGAAGTCGTTATCATCATCGTTCTGGTCGTGGCTTCGACGGGTAACTAGCTATTGACCGACGGGGTTCTTCCTTCCTCCGCTTCATCGCATCTTGTACCGCGAGCCGCTGCTCTACCGCACGATACGTCTGCAGCGCTCTACCAGCCGGTGGTGAAGCTCGCAAACCTGGGGTGTATTAACCGCCCCGTAGAGGCGCGCTTAGCTTTGCTTGATCGCGCGTGCGGTCTGCTCTGGTCTGATGGTAAGGAGAGGGTGGGGGTTCATGCGAGAGGTTTTAGCGCCCTTCCAGACTCGCCATCTCGTCTCCCCGCTCGCTCAGGTCTCCCGAACTCATATCTTCAAGTCTTCGCGCTCGCGCTCCCGCTCAGGTATCCCCGCGCGGACGGCGATCCCCTCAGCATCTACGTGCCGCAGTATTGAACTCATGCAAGCAACTCGTGTGCGGACTGGTTCCACTGCTACAGTGTCTCGTACTTACATGCTCAACATTGCTTTCGCACGCCCTTGCGCTTCTCGCGCGATCCCGTCCTGGCGGCCTGTGATTTACCTACCTCGCTGCGATTCCCTCCCCGCGCGCTGTCTCTCTGGCTCATCTCTACCGTTGTCTTACTGATTTGTCTTACTGATTGGTTTGACTGCTAGAGCGCCTTGTACTTACATGCCCTCGCTTCTCGCTTCTCGCTTCTCGTGCCCCCGCTCCCCTACGCCCTCCTCTTTCGCGCTCTCGCGTCCTCGCGCCCTCGTCCCATTCTCTGATGCGATGCGCTCCTATTGCGTAGATGGAAAATCTCGGGCATCTACCTACGTTCATGCTTAACTGACGACCCGCGTATTGACTCACTCTACTACTACAGCTTACTGTACTTACATGCTCCGCGCCACGATCGCGCGCCCTCGCACCCTGGTGCTGGTGCCCTTGGTTGGTAGCGTCGTGGCTGCGTTAGGAGTCAAGGGAGTTGCGCCGGACCAGCGGCTACTGCCAGCTCGGGCCGAGGTCGGAAGCCGACGGCGGCCGCGTGATGATGATGACACGCAGATGGGTGCTGTTGGGACATGCCTCGCTTTCGGGCCGGAGAGCGATGACGGTTGTAGCGTGTCATTAAGTAGTGAAGGTGGCATAACAAACCCTGTTTGGGACGAGCATTGATTGCATTTAGAGGGAAAAGAAAAGAAAAGCGAGAGGAAGGACAATGCGGTGGCACGATGATTTGGCTGGGAATTGATGGTTACCTTATCGGGACAAGTGCTGAAGTTTTCGTTATCTGAGAAGGATCAAGCGATCAGCAAGCCATCCCTCAACATCGCTGCCATGAAACACCTGGGACCGCATTGGCCTGCGTTGAATGGAGGTATGGGATTGAGTACGCACGCTACTTGCACTACTAAAAGAGTCGCGCTAGATGAACGGCCGGAAGCATGGCTTGCTGAGATGGACGACGTCACTCTGTATTGGCGCTTCGTGCGGGCGGATGTTCTCCCCGAGAGCGTGAACGGTCGGAAGGCCATCGGCTTCGCCAACAACCAGGACAGGGGTCCAGGAATGTGGAACGTCTTCGTGTACTCGGAGTCGCATGATCCTCCGGAGGGCAAATGCGTTCTGGGGGATGTGTGGGTGCGGGTGTATCCTGGGATGGGAGGCGGCCTCAGCGCGACCGTCTACATCAAGGGTGAAGAGATGTGGAATGCAGTAGACAGCAACAGGCAATTGGGTTATGCCGACTTGCCCTTGCCCGTGCCGCCTCCCAAGGGTTTAGTTCTGGGCTTGGCGTCTTTTGGGTTGATTTGGAAGCGCAAGCATAGTGCCCGCAGTGCGTGGCGGGGAAAATACTACAATTGGCTCTCCGGCAAAAAGGACAAATACCTCAAGCCTATGGAAATCACCATCGAGCATGCGGCGCTGGCTACCTACCGCTCCGCCCAAACCGTGAAGGACGACGGTACAAAGCGAGCGGATCGGGTTCTGCAGTTCCCAGAGAAACCTCTGGCGGCAGAGGCATTTCCCTTAGATCTGTACCAGCCACGGGTGTCAGGCAAGGAGAAAAAGCATGGCGGGTGAGTTTTCACGTCAGCTGGAACGATTGAACGTTTACTTATGGATTTCTATGATTTTGTGGGCGGGCAGAAAACCGGCAAAGGGGAAGGCTGGCGAAACCTCCGACTCTTCGGGAGCTGCGCCTTCCGGATCGAACGCTATGGACGTAGACGAGGAGCCGGACAGGGTGTGGAAGCTCATTTTCGTGGCAGATCCAGACCTGGCTCATCGACCTGACGAACCCGGCATCAACGATCCTGCCGCTCCGAGGAATAAAAGGGAGTGTTGGTGGGCGACGGTGACAGTGACGGTAGGCGAGTACATGGACTTGAAGGGCGAGTGCCCGAACTCGATCTTCGTCCGCGAGGACGACGAGAACGAGGATGATCGGGATGAGGACGATGACGAGAACGAGGGTGAGGGCGAGGACGGCAGAGACAAGCAACGCAAGGACGACCATGCTCGGTGGGGTTTTCGTGACCGGGAAGAGTACGTGACGGTGGATATTTGGGAGATGGTGAGTGGGGAAATGGCTTGGATGTGGCGTGTTCTGATGTTTATACAGCTGGTGCTAGCCATCTCTTGTCGTCGACAGGACAATATGTCCGTCAAGGTGGTGGACTATCCGCTTTTCATGCAGGCTATATTGCGTGGTCCAGAATCAGCGCAGGAACTGTGGGAGTCGTTGCGCGACGCGGACCTGGTTTTGGGAGGGACGGATTTCTCGACGGACTTCACGTGAGTGATTGGGAATCAATGACAGGCAGTGCGCTAATGCAATCGTACAGCAAGCCTCAATTCCTCATTCCCAGCTGGCAGGTGCTGGAGGAATACTTGACCGGCATCTACATGTTGATGCAGTCAACTCCGGTCTGGCCGCCTGTGGAGGAGTTGCTACTTTTCGGCAACAAGAAGGTCTTGGGGGAGCAGTTCGACGCGGCTGCAGCATTTAAGACGCACTCGCTTCGTCCCCAGATGGCGGCCGTACAATTCGGCGCAGCCGTCGAAAAAGACTCAGACCTCGTCCTCAAACGTTCTTACAGCGCATACGGCGACTCGGTGCTGATCCCCGGAAAGGAGGGTTATCCTCCTGCGTGGAGTGAGCTGGGGGCGAAGCTGACTATGCTGAACGAGCATTGGCTGTCGCAGTCGTTTGTGGACGGGATAAGAAGTGAAGCGGTTGGCGAGCTGCGAGCGTTCTTCGTGGGAGGAGAGTTGGTGTATGTTGTGCACACGGTACCAACTGGGGAGGAGCTGTCGAACGACATGGTGTACGGGATGTACACTACGCACGCATGGGGGTAAGTGATCTGCCTACGTCGCGTTCCAAACGTGTGAGCTGACGTGCAAATAGACGGATGAGCGAGAAGGGGCAATTGACCAACAAGAAGTTCGTGAACTGCAGCTGGATCGGTGACGAGCACTTGCAAGAGGAAGGCTTGAAGGAGTTTTACGCCTTTGCTGAAGCGCAGTGGAAGGCTGCATGTGAGTACAGCAAGCGCGAGCTTGGGCACACCGGACTGGATTTCTTTGGGCGGCTGGATGTGAGCCTGGTGAAGGTGGGCGAGCATGAGTTCCAGTTCTACGTCAGCGAATTGGAACGTGGCATTGGCGTACAATTCTTCTACGACTCCTTCGCTCCTGAGCCGAACGCGATCATTGGCGCTATGCGTAAGGCGTTGCCTCGCTACATCCTGTCCCGGGGCAAGACCGCCTAGCACTGTTTGTATTCGAATATGACACTACGCGTCCTGAAGAGCAATGTACGAGTATACGATGGTTCTATAAATGGGTTTTCGAGACATTGGCGGATTTCGTTGAGCGGGGGCGTAATCGTGTGGGATAAATGTGTCTAGAATTGCTGGTAGGCGCATGGCTTAATGGGTAATGGACAAGCGGGTAGGAATGGTACGTCTATGGGCGGAGGGGTTAGAGGGATAGGTGTGGACTTGGGACGGATGGAGATGAATGTCCACTGCGATGCGCAGGGCCGTGCCCGTTACGAGGGGGAGGCGGTTATAGGCAGGGCGGAGAAGACGGTCGGACCGTCGGACGGCAAGAAGCGTTCGCGGTTGTGGTGGATGTCGTATCTCCGTAACGACGACGAGGGGGTCGCGGGCGTGGTAGTGATCGTTTCAAGTGGTCATAATGATGTCACAAAATTTGAAGGATGAGCTAGAGTGGTAGGTCCAAACGGGAGGGCGCAGTGTGCACTCAGGTCAATGCCCCATTTCTGGACTAGTCTTGCGGCGGCGCGCCGCCGTAAAGCGAAAATTACAGTGCACATATTTTTTGACTAGTATGATATATGGTTCTATATAACGTGTTGATAAGGTCGCGCAGGCAATTGGAAGCAGAGTGCGCCTGCGCGAAGCCTCGCGAAGAGGGAAGAGGGATGAAGACGGGCCTTCGGCGCGCACCCTAGGCGACCCTTGGGGGCCGCTGCCTGGCCCTCGCCACCCCGGCGGTCCCCTTGTGGTGACCAATTTGCCGTGTGCAGGGACCTGTGGTCACATGTCGCGTACGTGACAAGGCTGGAACACAGGTGACTGTGCGCGTTGGTGACACTACTGGCGTTACGCTGGTGGAAAACTTCGGGGTAACGAAGGTGAAGAGTGGAAAGGAGAGGGGAAAAGACCATATGAAGGTGGAAGCGATGCGCATACCGGCGGTGAATGGAGAGCGCCTTGTGTAATCATAGGGTGAATCTGTGGTCGCAGTGAGCGCTGACCTGTGCGACCTGGGCATGGAAGCGAAGACACGGCACACGTGAGACTGGATATATATTTTGTTGATAAGGCGTTGAGAAACATAGACCATGCTGGCACACAAGAAGGGTGGAGAGGGGGTGAATGCCAGAGGAGAATTGGGTACTGTGCGGCGGCACCTGGGGGACACTGTCCCCGCGGTGGCAGAGAACTTCGCTGACCTGTGCGATCTGATCTGGGCATGGACGCGAAGGCACAGACGTTGGACTGGAAAGATATTCAGATTGCAGCTACTATCTTTCTCCCCAAGTACCTTGAACGGGAGCATCATAGGTGGGATGGAGAAGTTGTGCTATCTGTGCCCAGTCAGAGGCGGCTACTGCGTATGCATTGACTTCATCCTTCCGCTGCGACCGTTCGTCTGGTGTAAGCTCTTTGGCGAACTTTATAAACTGAAGGCTGATGGAGAGGCACCGTCTGGCTCCGCTTTTACACGCTCTTTCCTGCTGAAACGTCAGATTTGCCATTGGAAGGTAACGTAGCAGGTTTTCCGCACCCCATTTTTTTCCTTGATGATCTTCACCAGGGTCATGAGCTTGGTAAGGTCGGCTTTATACATCGAGGCCCAGATGGCACCATAAGCGAATATATCGGGCTTCAAACTGCTTTCGCCATGTTCATCGAAGGATTTCGAGTATCCCTCGGAGAAAACGAGGACCTGCTTAACAGCGGATTGCGGATGAACATGAGGGAGTCTCGGGGTGAGAGCGGAGGTTGAAACGTCTTTCTGGGAGGCATGGGATGCGTGAATAGTGGTAGTTGGAGGGTTGGATGGCTGATTGCGACGTCGGATTGGGGTCCCTGGGCTGTGGGCGGTAGAAGGGCCGTACAAGGAGCGTTTCTTGGGGGTTGCGGGAGGTTGAGAAGAGGCAGACTGCAAGGGTGCCTTTGGTCGCGATTTCGTATCATGCGCTGGTAAGAGACGTGATGAGATGAATATCCGGTGCTACAATAAGCTACCTGCTGTCAGGGTAAGCTGACCTTGGCTTGTAGGGACTGTCGTTTGCTGCAGTGTGGGTGCGGGACAGCGCGCAGAGGAAGTTATGTAGTGGTCTTCTGCTGACACAGTGAGTGGCATAGAGAGAGCTTGCACATGCTGATGCAGAATGGGGTAAGAGTGCTCACCCACGCCCCTGGAATCTTGGGTGGTTCTGGAGCTGTGCTCTACTTCGTATAGCCTACTGTCCAAGTCTGAAGCGACGAATAAGTGGTGGATGCTTATCACTTTTTTGATCTCACCTGGCTCCATACTTGTCATATCATTGTCAAAGATGTCGGGTAAGAATTCTGCATCTACGTGAACGGCATACATTGGAGGAAGTTTAATTGCTAAGTGGAAACTAGTTTACTGGGGCGGCTGCGTCTTCAGCCACTCACCATTGGGCTGAGTCATCATCTGTTGTAGGGCATTTAGAGGGCGAACTACACCAGTGAAATAGCTTGAACCAAACAAACCTCTAGCAAGGCTTTCCCTGCGAGGGGACGTTCCGTCATTGGAGTTAACCGTGACGTGTTTCCGTGAGCGTGGTCCAAAGGTGTCCGGTGAGATTGGGTTCTGGCTGCTGCCCTCGTGTTCCTGGTGGCTTGCGGAAGCAGGGTGGTTGGTGACGTTGGATGCTCTTGTTCAGCTCGTGCTGCAATGTTCAAGGCTTCGTTGCCTTGGCACATTTGATTGAGAGCGGCGACTAGGTCTGACTGATAGCCCTGAGATTGAGCTGGCTTCATGGTCGTGGTCTGCTTGCGTGGTTCAATGGGCGACTACAATGCGAGGTCAGAACAGTAAGTACGGAAATAAATTTGAGATTACATGGGACGGGGGCTGAGACTGAGTCTCAGTGACACTCTTAGGGGGTTCTTGCTGGCGAGAGATGGGGGGTGAGGCCATTGTTCGAGTTTTGGGGAGAGAGTAACTACCTCATGGTCAATTTCTCCCTCAGCGTCTATGTCCAGATCTTCAGTCTCAGTGACGCCGTTGTGGGCCATAGGGGAGAGGGTGACAGCCGAGGGCTGTGGGCTCTGCGTGGACTATAAGGGCTATGAGTAAAGCTGGCCTATCATGTGCATTTAAAACTATGGGGAGGCGTACGACTTGGACTTCTAGGACGGGAGCTTGGGATATGGCAGGAGTGTGGAGACTCTGCAATGGGATATATATCAATGAGTTTGCAGAAAGAGGCGTCAATCAGCTGACCGTTGTACGACTAGGGTGAGGAGATGCTGGCTTCTCTGAGGAGGATGTGCCTTGCGTTGAGTGAGCCTTAACGCTAATGGCGTCTGCAGTCGTAGAGGTTGGTTCGGGAGAGTGGGAGTCGAGTGAGTGGGGCCGTTGCTCGTCGACAGCAGTGTCTTGCGAAGAGGGCTCCTGGACTGGGGCTGTGCGCTTGCGCTGCTGTTTGGCAGGAGGTCTGGGCTCTGGCGAGCTGGAATTACCGTCGTCGAGGGTAGCAGCTGGCTGTGTGGTTGGTGAGTAAGCACAACTCTGCGTGCAGGGCAGGGTTGATTACCATGTCAGAAATGACAGCCTTGCCTGCGCGCTGGCTGGATCTCCTCGAGCGTTTATGCTGTTCAGGAGAAGTGGTTATGAAAAGACAGAGTATAAGAGGTTGATTGATTAACTAACAGGTTTGCCTGGGTTGGCGTGTCTCTCTTCGCTAGGTTCCTAGAGTAACACACATTGAAAGTGGGCTATACAGCAGGAAAAGAAATACGAACGGTTTTAATAGATTTGCCGGAGCCGAGACGTCGTGCTGCTAGGCGTGTCAGACGCTGTAATTGGTTTCAATCATAGTCTACAGGTGCATGTCAAGATACAGACCTTGGGGATGGGTTCGTCGTTGCTGGTGACCTTCTCGAGACGCCGCTTTCTAAGGCGGATCATACGCTGTATTTGGTTTCAATAAGAGTCAACTGGTGCCTATAAAGACGCAGACCTTGGCGATGGGCTCGTCGTCGCTGGTTACCTCTTCCTCCTGTTCAGTATCTCCGACTGGCTCGTGCTCCTCGTCATACTCGTCAGTTTGATTCGTCTGCGCTAATTCGTCCTCGCCGTCGTGTTCGTCGGTATCCGCCAATTCGTCCTCGCCATCTTCTTCGTCGGTGTCCTCTAACTCGTCCTCGCCCTCTGAATCCTCATTGGGTCGGTCGCACATCTCAATGTCGAAGTCTAATTGAGTAGGCCGGAGATCAGCATTACCAGCCGCTGCGGGGGCATGCTGGAGAATATTCAGTTGACGATTGCTTATAAAATGAGAATACTAACGAGTGCTTCCTCTGCCCTCTCAACGCTGGTGATTTGTCCAAGATAGTCTCTGAAAAGGGCAAAATGTTCGTCTGCATCATCGCCTACGTGATGTTCGTGGTCCCAAGAGTGCGTTCCCCAGAGCATGACACGAACGTCATCATGTTTGTTCGCAGCAAGCCGTAGAACTGGGTGGATGCGTAAGCTAGGTATGAGTGCTGGATCACAGCACTCACCTGGGATAGGGTCCTCGTAGGCTGTGGGAGGTGCGTCGTTCCCTGTAAAGAGAGTAGGGTTGGAGGACCCGCATGTAACTTGTTCGTGTATGAATTGTTTTAGGTGCGGTAAGCGTATCATAGAGAAATCCGAATCATCTGCGGGTCGACCGTCTAAACCGAGGGAACGCAAAGTATCAACCGTTTTTTGCAAGACAGCGTAGGCAGTGACCATGTTGAGGCGCAGGCCTGAGTATAATTGAGCGATGTTGCCAGCGATGTCTGATCTGCCCTGCTGTGTTGCAGCGTCCGCAGCGCCTTGCCAATCAAACGTGGCTAAAGCAGCGTTGTAGAGGTTATGCAAGCGTGCGCAAACGCGCATGTCTTCCCTACAAACGAAGGTTTATAAATGGGGGTGGAGGGTGGTAAGCATAATGATACCTAAGGTGCTTCGGGAAGAAACACGCGATTTCAAATCCTTCGGGGCTATCTGTGATTCCTTTGGAGAAGATACGGAGCGGTAAAACCTTGCACTGCCGTGCCTCACTGATAGGGATCCAAGGGGCCGCAGAGAAACGTGTGGTGGCCGCTTCATCAATGATGGCCTGGGTTACTAAGTTAGAACTTGTGGGTTCGTTTTCTGGAGGGACTTCGTATCTCCAGAGGTTGAGAGAAGCGTCCCACGAGTACTCCGTCGCATCGTGCTGCATGGTAGGCTAGGACCAGGGTGCCCATGAGTACATTGACGTCAGTAATGAGTGAATTCTTGTTAACATACTAAATGAGGGCAAAAGTCTGCGTGCGTGCCTGGTTAGTGCGGGGATCAATAGTATATATCCACTAGGAGGTACGAACAATGGGTGAGGAGGTGGTAAAACGCGTTATATGGGCAGAAATAAGCAGGAGGTGTACTACTGCGGTGCAGTAAGTGTGTGAGGAGTAACTGAAAGTGGATTTCGGGTGCTCACGTGAGAGTGTAAGGGAGGTGATGCTGCAAGCGATGGGAGAGCTAAGTAGGTAGCCAGGTGGCACTTTATTACGTTCGGAGCCTGGCCACTTGCGGAGTGAGCGGGGTACAGAGACAGTGCAACCTACAGCGTTAGAGGTGGAGTGGACGGAGAGAGGTGTCCAGCCTGCTGGCAATATGGATGAGGTAGTCAGGAAAGAAAGGTGAGGCGTTGCAATGGCGGGCCACGACTTGACTTCCCGCTGGTGCTCGTTTGATGAGGAAGATAGATTTAGCATGGCCAGATTGCGATCGGGCACTGGAGTGCCTAAGCTGAGTCATATTGAGACATTCCAAATTGGGTGTTGGTTGCACAGCATAAGAGATATGCTATTAGAGTGTCGTTAGCGTTCGGTGAAGGATCGTCCGCCTCTGCTTCTGTTCCCATGTCGTTGTTCAATTTGGCCAACTTGGCCACCGGCGGCTTCCAGCAAGCCAAACTGCCAGAAACGACGGCAAAAGTCATTCGTCCTCGTGGACTCGCTGCCTCACCAGCAGCGGCAGACACCGTTGCTACGGGCGAGGAAATTTTAGCAGGCGAGCTATCCAGCACGATCATCTCCTTGACGACTGCGCTGACGGCTCCCAAGCTTACTTGACCTCGAAAATGGTCGACAGTGAGCTGAATGTGTCGCCTACATGTCATATCACTAACATTTGAGTAGCACTCTCAAGCGCGCTGGACGTAGTCAATAATCAGATCACGTCCACTTTGGACGACTGTACCAGGGCACCGATTCCAGTAAGCAATGTTGCTTCTACAGAATGCATTGCACTCAATGACAGGAATACAGACCTGCTCTGGATGTCAAAACACTGGGAGTGAAACGGTGGTGCGATGCACGCGTCCTGGCTGCGAGCACGCTATGTGCGTTGGCAGGAAGTGTGATGGGATGTCCGCCTGCGTGCAGCTTAGCGCGGACATGGAGGTGGAAGCCCTAACCAACAGCTTCGTGTGTACAGCATGCTACTCACGGGAGCGCAGCGTGCCTTTTTACACCGTGGGCCCGCAAGCTGGCGCCCGCCTGATAGCTACTCGCATCTCGGCAGGCTTTGGGCTAATCTATCTGTCATTGGAAGAGGGCACTGGGAACGGCTGCGACAGCCTACTCGCAAAACTAAAGCAACACATGTATCAAAACTCGGAGTATGTGAGTGTGGGCTGCTCGGGATGTACATGCTGTTACTAAGGTGGTCAGGTGGTGGCGCTTAAACTGTCCCTGGCTTTATCAACCATCTGCGGAACCCGGACGAAGAATGCGCTCAGCAAATTTGGGACACAACTGGGAAAACAGAGGACCACGATGCCTTACGCAATATTTTTGGAGACGCATAGCGATACTGTGGATGGACAGCTGTGGTTTTCGGTTACTCAAGGGCTGGCACGGCATATCCAGTCTAAAGTGAAGAATGCAGTGGCGTTGGGGGCCAGCGTGGACATTAGCAAGGTGAATCATATTGTTGTGATTGGGCGTGTACTCTGGGACGCTGATCACATACGGCAGTTGTTGTCATGCTTCATGTATCCGATTTGGAGCTCGCTGCACCTGGTGACTGGTTTGCGTGGGCTGTTTCTGTTGGCATGCGGCAATGCGGTAACCGGTGAAGAGAGCCGCGGGCAACTGCACGCATTACTCAAAAGGTGGGCGGTGGTATAATAAGGAGTGCCCCGCAATGGTCTGACATGCATTCCGAAATAGTACACCTCAAACCCCCAGGGGTCGGCTGGACTTTGTGTTTGCGGCAACTGCGGAGACTGTGGTGGTGCCGGTCGTCCACGGGTGGTTCGAAGACCTCTGTGTGCAGCTGTACGCTTACATCACCCCGAATGCTTCCCTGTGGGACAATGTCCTGCGGGTCGTCGGACGACGGAACGAGGCCCCCAGCAACTTCATGATCTTATATCGTGAAGGAGACACAGTGAACACCCGATTACTAGTTTATGAGGTGATTCGGGAGACCGTGTGGGGATTCAGGTTGCAGTGTCCCAAGTGCAAGGCAACCATGCGCGCGCGAACCAACCGCGGCAAGGACAATCACCGGAACGTTACCTGCGGCACTTGCGGTCACCAAGGCAGGATAGACAAGCCATCCTGGCTTCAAAGGTTTGCCCAATCATGGTACTGGACGGAGTACCCTCTTCCCACAGCTGGGTGGCCTGAAGGACGGCATGTACAACGCATTCAAGCGAAGGGAGCTGGAGGAAAGTCGGGGAAGGTAGCTAAAGGAAAGGGGAAATCGTCCGGAGGAGTGAAATTGGGCAAAGGGAAGCGTAGCTAGGTTGAGGGTAATTAGATGCGCGGCATGTCTGGTTGAATGCAATAATCAATGCGATGGCTCGGTCCGATGGATGATAGGTTGTCCCAATGTTGGGATAGGCACCAACACTGCCACCGTCTGAGGATATATATGGGATGCGCTGAGGTCTGCTGCGGTCTGCTCTTCACTTTTCCTGTTCAGTTAGTTTGACCACCGTATTCATGGTTCATTCGCACACCGTTTGGCGTCTGTGCTGTGCTGTCAGAGCCGTTTTTGTTTCGCCTGCACACGTCCCAGGGCGTGCGAGTGTCTGCGGCTGAAGCAGACCAGGTGGCATGGTCGTTCTCTGGACGATCGTGCGTTTTGCTGCGTCGTTCTTCCTGTTCGCCTGCACACGTCCCAGGGCGTGCGAGTGTCTGCGGCTGAAGCAGACCAGGTGGCATGGTCGTCCTCTGGACGATCGTGCGTTTTGCTGCGTCGTTCTTCCTGTTCGCCTGCACACGTCCCAGGGCGTGCGAGTGTCTGCGGCTGAAGCAGACCAGGTGGCATGGTCGTCCTCTGGACGATCGTGCGTTTTGCTGCGTCGTTCTTCCTGTTCGCCTGCACACGTCCCAGGGCGTGCGAGTGTCTGCGGCTGAAGCAGACCAGGTGGCATGGTCGTCCTCTGGACGATCGTGCGTTTTGCTGCGTCGTTCTTCCTGTTCGCCTGCACACGTCCCAGGGCGTGCGAGTGTCTGCGGCTGAAGCAGACCAGGTGGCATGGTCGTCCTCTGGACGATCGTGCGTTTTGCTGCGTCGTTCTTCCTGTTCGCCTGCACACGTCCCAGGGCGTGCGAGTGTCTGCGGCTGAAGCAGACCAGGTGGCATGGTCGTCCTCTGGACGATCGTGCGTTTTGCTGCGTCGTTCTTCCTGTTCGCCTGCACACGTCCCAGGGCGTGCGAGTGTCTGCGGCTGAAGCAGACCAGGTGGCATGGTCGTCCTCTGGACGATCGTGCGTTTTGCTGCGTCGTTCTTCCTGTTCGCCTGCACGCAATGCCAGTGGCGTCACTGGATGTCACAAGGTAGTGGTATGCCGGCGCAATGACCAGAGGGGATCCTCTTGGTGCTTCGGGGTTTCAAAGAAATGGTCCCAAGTGGATTCGCCAGGTGGCCCTGCGGACCCGGTCAATTGCTGACACAGCTCGCGCGCATGCGACAGGACAGTGTCGCCATAAGGATTGCGATGCGCGCCATGGAGGGGGCGTTGGTATGCTCTCCCGCTTGGCCAGGCACGGCGCCTCAGCAAACCCAGCGTCTGCGAGGTCGCGGGTCTCCCCAGCGAACATCGCGATGGTGCAAGCTGAGTGACGTTTGTTTGGGCAGTCATGCGAACGCCGACATTCGTGACAGGCGGCGCGCGATTGCTCGCAGCCCGTTTGTGTAAGCTCGCGAGTCGACCTCTCGCGCGATAACTTGCATTTCACGTAACGAAACCGGCATGTATGAAGCTTAAGGATGTGACGTCGTGGGGAAGGTACATACTACAAGAGACTACATAGGTATGGGATGTAGCTTGACGGCTCTACAAGTGACATTTACTTAGTCGGTAACTCAAGGAGCCTAGGGGAGGATCTTAGCAGACTGCAGAGGAGATCGCGCAATGGTATCGCGGCTCAATCACGCCCTCTAGGAGCCTGCTCTGAACGCCGCGCGTCCGGCGTCTTGGTCTCGCGTCCAAGCGACGATGACCTCCGCGCGCGCGTCGGGTTCACAAGGGCGTCGCGCCAACCGAATCCTCGATCTCCGCTTGGTACAATGTCGCTGCCATTTTAATCTACGCCTCCGTTTTTACAGATGATCGCGCGCCATAGTCACTGCCAGTACTGAGTGAGACTACTACAGCCACTGCATCGCGCGAGCACACCTTCACCGTGTCACGTACATTCGGGTGACTTCGTGATCCATCGCAGTGACTTTGTTCGCCAAAAAGGTGGTGGGCTTGCTGAGGCGCCGTGCTGAGCAGCGGGCGGCTGATCTCAGCACTCAATATCTTCTGATCGCGCGTGTTGTGCTCACTTGTCTTGGGCTGTGGCTGGGTGAGCGTTTTCGTGCCTTGCGCGCTGTTCTCCATTGACGAGTTGTCCCGCGCTGCAACCAGGCTGGCGTATACAGCGCGTTTTGAGCAATCCAGCTTCCCGCGCCAGGTATCTGTTGGTCCCATGGTGATGTTATTATGGTACGCTGCTATTATAAGCTCTCATCTGGGAGAGTGAGGCCCTGTCATGACGGCGATGGGTCTCCGTGGTGGGGTGCGAGTGTGCTCCTCGGGCACGTGCAAGGCATGCGCGCTGGTGTGACTGGTGGACGCGCGGGCCTGTCATGACCGCAAGAGGGTCGACGTGATGGTGTGCGCGCATGCCTGGGGTTCGTGGTAGCACTGCACGTCCGCGGTGGCAGGACTTTCTCAGGTGGCGGTGGTGCACGCTGGTAGAGACGGCGTCTATATCATCATAGGGAGTGTGTGCGGTTGTGCGCGCTGGTGTTGCGCGCGCGTGAGGGACGGGCAAACGCGCGCGCGCTATAGGTGGAATATCGGTGAGGACGTACTTGGAGTACAGGGCGCTTGCCCTGTAGTGAGCATGCATAGGTTAAGGAGTGAAAATGACGCAGGAGTGGGGTGTATTAACGATAGCTGACGGGTAACTAATGTAATGTAATGACGCTGTAATGCGAGCGTCGTTCACTCCTTATCTCCGTTAGCAAGCTCCTTCGTGGTAGCTTTGGAGGGAAACCCGGCTGTGAGGCACATGAGTTCGTGGTACGATGGAGTGATGCAAATACTTACCTGTTACTAGGACCCCGTGGAGCATGGCGCGGAAGTCGAGATTGCTCTGGGCGAGGGCGCGATGGCTTGTATGAGTCTGGAGACCAGGCAGACCAGGCTCGCGCGAGGCGTCGGGTGCCCATGTGCCCTCGCCCTCAGCGACGCGGCTCTCCAAGGTGTTGAGTATGTCTATTTCCGTGCGGTACGGCTTGATGGACCGTGTACCTTTCCACGGGTTTTCTGCGGATGAGATCAGTAAGTGAGGGGGAAGGTGAGTGGTACGACGCACTGAAATTTTCCAAAGTGACAGTTTGAGGGTGGAGGATGGGGCGGGGGTCGAATGGCGGCGAGTCGCGCGCGCGCTGCTTACCCTTGTGCGCGCGCGAGGTGCGCGCATCTTGCGCGCGAGGGGGCGCTGCGCCTTTCGCGCGTTTGTTCGCGTTTTTATGAGAGTCGCCGTCCGTCCTCTTGCGCTTCGGGGGAGCTACTCATGGACTGAGAGGTAAGGGACCGAAGAGTAATGAACAGCGCACCTGTTTCGGATGGAGGGACATGTATTGATGATTGCGCATGTCTGGTAGAGCTTCTGGTGGGGTAGCCGCCCATATCTTCAAGGATGTACGGTTATTCGGTCCGAGGTCCCTTGTCACGGTGGGGAGGAGGGAGGCAGAGTGTCGCGAGCGTGGCAAGCGCCGTGAATCAACCGTGAGAGAAGTCAAGATGCGTGTGCATCACGTGATGAGCGCGTGGCGCGATGGGCGCTCGGCGAAAAGGCGCAGGGCACGCGGCTGCACGCGGGGAGCGCTGGCTGTGGAACACGTGCGACCACAGGCCGCCTGCCTCTACGGGGACACCCTCGTATGCCCCTCGCTGTCATGACAGGGCATTCATTGGTGACGAGCAGACCTCTCGCGGGAGGGCTCCCGGGCGGCGCGGGAAAGGTCTCCCGGGCGGCGCGGGAAAGGTCTCCCGGGCGGCGCGGGAAAGGTCTCCCGGGCGGCGTGGGAAAGGTCTCCCGGGCGGCGCGGAAAAGGTCTCCCGGGCGGCGCGGGAAAGATGCTCGGGCGGCGCGGGAAAGATGCCGGGTCGGGCGCGGGAAAGATGCCGGGTCGGGCGCGGGAAAGATGCCGGGTCGGGCGCGGGAAAGATGCCGGGTCGGGCGCGGGAAAGATGCCGGG
>NDFF03000194.1:0-15616 GCA_002150815.3 Grammothele lineata | reverse complement strand
CGCAAGCGCGCACCCGAGGAAGGGCGGGCCTACGGAGCCCCCGGGGTATGCGGCGCCGAGCCCGCCCCAGGTGGCTGACGGCGCGTCCTGGTGCAGACCTCTACGTGGTCCTCGGGACGAGTACCCCCGGTGCGGCTTGCCCTTGGCAGCCCCTGGTGCGGGAAACCAACTTGCACCTGAATATTTTCCTGAGGGAGGGTGAGCGCGTGGATGCTGGAGTCGGTCATGTACTCGGGCTCCTTTAGCGACTCATCCTGGCGCAGACCTTTCCGTGGTCCTCAGGATAAGTACCGGTATCCAGTGAGGCGTTGCAGCCTCTACTCCGGGAAACTAACATGCGCTAGAAATGCTGGGCTCTTCGTTCCTGTTGTATAACTTCCAAAGAAAAATCATATCTTGCATGGCGGTCTGGTGTTAAACTATCGAGAAGCGTGATGGCGGAGAAAACTGGATGGTAGACATTGACACCGGCCGTCAATTACTCCATCGACTGAGTTACAAAGCGGGATCGCCATCATACACAACTACGTTCTCCCAACGGTGCGTGATAGTCGAACCCAGCGACCCAAGCCCTCGTCCGAACACCAGAGGGGGCTCGGGACTGTCGTCGAGGGTACTCAGCTCCGTCGAGTCCGACAACTCCCATTCAACCGTGCTACGATGTGCAGTCTGCAAATCCAAAAGGAAGCGGGAGACCAGAATTGAGGTGACGCTGTCAAGACGACGTGAACAACGCCGTGCTGTATAGACGTAAGGGAGACCCACGGTTGCGAGAACAACGTCACATAACTCGAGCCTGTATACGGGCCTTCGACCTAGACATTGAGTGTGATTAGTAGATTGCCTTTACGCGAAGGTATGCCATAGGGGTAACGCACGGCCTTCACCGTCGACAAAGCCAGATGGAGGGTATTCAATGTTAGCAGTACACTATCTTAATTCAGCGCACGCTCTCCAATTGACTTGGCAGCTCAAAACTCACAGGAAGTAGCGTGTGCCTTCGGACCGCAGGGGAGTACTATGTAATCAGGAATACAGTCCCGTATGAGATAACGCAGATGTTTACCATCCTGTATGAGTACTTGTCGGAAGGACATTGCTGGGCGTTCTGTGTCTTCAACCCCCGGCAGCGTTCCTCGCCGGAAATAGAACCAGGTAATGAAGATTAGGATTAGATCAACGCAAAGTAGGCAAGTCCTTGTGATGAAAGTCACTGGTGAGGTGTGGAACTACCATGTTAGTCTAAGACGTTATCAAACTGGAATCTACGAACAGCTATGCAAACATGCTACGTCAGATCATACGGTTCAATACTCGCTTTCCCACTAACCTAGTAAAGTGGAAGCTCTGAAAGCGTGTACTATGGTACACAGTTCTACACCCAATCCCTTTGAGGTTGTTTCCGGTGAGGCCTAGAGGGAAGTTGATCTGAAGAGTATTGGGCCCCATTAGAGCGTATGCAGGACATGCCGAAGTACTTACAAGATCGGTACCGATCGGAACGATTGCGAGCATGAATACGAATCCAGACAGCATTCTATTTTTGCTCAGAGCGAAAGCTCGTAACGAGGCGAACACTTCGCGCTCAGTTGGTTAGCCTTCCCTCGGACGATGCATCATGTTTTGAACGTCATGAGATGAACGTACCTGCTGGGAACAAGAATTGTAAAACAAACACGCCGAACATAGCCCTCGCGGTGACTGAGCAACTGGATGGCGGGTCAACTGGGCTCCGATCGACTACTAGGTTCCGCAGAGAGTCAAGGCAATCGTACCTCTAGGATGAAGAGAGATATCATAATAAGTTATTTGGAACGAATACGTGATTTTACCTTCACTTACCCAATCCGACATCGGTATAAAGATAGTAAGGTTATAGGCATATCCCAGGAGTCCGACATATCGAGTGAGTAGAAAGAGGATTGTTGCCAAGCTGGACCGTCTCCTCCAGAACAGCTCGACCTCTCGGTCCAAAGTGGTTGTGTACTCGTAGAGGTATAGCACTGTTGAAACCGATCGTAATAAGTCGTCTCAGAGATCTCTTCGAACCCCCAGGGATCTTACCGGTAGCAGCGAGAGTGCAATAGTCTGTCACAACGCTGCATGAGGCATCAGTTCAGCAATGACGGAGTGGGAATAGTAAGGAAGACGAACGTTTTAGCAAAGACATCCGACATATCTGCGGTCCGGCGAGCTTCAGGATAGGGGATGCGGGGGAATGCGACGAAGCAGGATGGGAGATCTCCTCATCGCCCAGGTCAGTTATGAAAAGGACCCGATGAGTCCGGCCCCGTGGGGCTGACAGCTTCCCTGTACCTTGTACTCGTAAGTTTGGGTCACGTCGTCTGCATCTAAACCTTGCTATGCGGCACAAAGGCGGCCTTGCCACCGATTGTTAGCCCTCCGACGCCGCCGCCGTTTCTCAAGCCCGACCGTATCGACTAACCGCCAGTGAGCTATCTTGGAGGCGCGGGCGGAGATTGACAGTAGAAATCTGATAAGTGGGTTCGCTCTATGCCACCCGACCACCATCAACTCTAAACATACGAGATCTCAAGCTTTCGTCCTTGACAACGCACCGCAGACATGTCCACGGATATACGGCATGGATCCGAATTGTGGATTGCACCAAAGTACACTCGAAGACGCTGGGATCGTTGAGAGCTAACTCAGTCGTGCCTTGAACGCAGATTCCTACATTTCGATTTTGCAATGAGATTGTGATAGATTGATGGAAGGTTTTACTCGCCGCCCTGGGAACGCTATCTGTAGCTTGGGCCGGTATATGAACGTCAGAGGCTCCTAGATTATAGATTAAATGCGCGCGGTGTGCGCACTCATTATACCGCTTGGGGTATTGTCAACAAGTTTCGGTATCAACATCTACTCATGTGTTGATTGAGACGTGTGTGTGTGGCTTCGATGACGTCGTACATAACAGCGTATTAGTACAATCATCGCCTTAATCATCAATATACTGGGTTAAAGGCAGGTGAGTACAAGCACAATCCCTCTTCACGCGAAGAGCGGCGTTGACGCACCTAGTGCCATATACCGTTGTGACATCGTAGGCTATGTATTCTGCGACTCACGCGTCTTCTTGAAATCTTCCACCCACTTCTGCTCCTCCGACCCTTTCGGCAACACGACGAAGGATAGTGTACCATCGGTCATCTCCAGACCGTCCCTTGGCTCTCCGTCCTTAGCCTTGGCCGCGTTGCACACGTCCCGCAGTGTCATCTTCTTCCCAATCTTCAAAAGCCTCCGGCGCCTCGTCCACCCGAACACGACCAAGCTGCCGTCGACGTATTCATTCTTCTTGTCCCACTCAGGTGGAGGTGCATTCGGAGGAAACATTGCGCTCAGATGTGCCGAGAACGGGGTGTCTTCGTGGAAATGAGAAACGAGGTCCGTCGTGGCGTATTGGGGGTACATGAAGAGCACAGGGATGATCATACAGCTGTTCGTGTCGTCCTCTGGATCGAAGTGGGGTTCATACGGGCTCCGATTGACGTTATCGGGAACGGGCTTATTGAATATGTTACGTTCCTGGAAGCGGCTTGGTCGTCTGAGGAAACACAGACTGGATAAGATGACCCACCTTCAATGCTGCTGCTAAGCGTTGTGCCTCGAGCTGTTTCTTGAACGCTCTCTCCCGTGCATCGCGCTCCTTGCGCTCTTTCGCTTCCTTCGACCGCGCTGCCTTCTCTCGTACCGTCTGAACACTCTTGTTGCCTTTGTCAAACTGGAGACAACGTTCGCAACAATCGAGAGCCTCGTCGTACCGCTCCAGCGCGTTCAGAGCCAATGCTGAACGGTAGTACGCTTTGGACGACTGAGGGTTGAGCGCGACTGCTTTCGAGCAGTCCTTCAGGACAGAGCCATAATTCTCTGAGGACATTCTCAAACCATGCTCTGAGGTCCGGGAAAATACCACTCACGGAGCTCCAGATTACACGCAGCGCGGTTGCAGAGTAGCGCCTCCAACAGAGCCTTGTCGTCAGGCTTCGCATCGATGCCTTGAGCGTAGAAGCCAATAGCCTCGCGGTACCGCTTGCCCTTGAAGTGGTCGTTACCCTGCTCCTTGAAGTTCTGTGCGATTTCTGGGAGGTACGGGTATGGCATTTCCGGAGAGGTGCTAAATATCACGCTATCTCACCTACCATCCGGAGTTCCCTCGTATGCAAGGCTTTGGAGAGCAGATATCGCCACGTCATCGGCCGCATCGTCAGGCAAGGATTTCATGAACAGCGGTACATTGTCGAAAGCCGCCAATTTTTCCTCGATAGGTGCTGGTTGTGGAAGGGGAACGCTTCCCTCTGTAGCCATCTCAAGGCAGATAGAGTTTTACGAGCAGATTCAAGTAACTGCCAGAGGATTGTGTAGAGGGAAGAGGTCAAGCTTGGCAAGATGAACTAGCAGTGTTGGCCCTGGTCACCGCGCTCGAAACTTTGAGAAAGAAATCTAATCTAATCTTAGCGGCAAGTTAGTCATGACGTAACGAGTAGAAACGTCGTCCGAACTTCCGAAGTGATCTTGCTTCTGTCCCTCCCTGTCCCGCCCTTTCCTGCACCAGGCCACTAGTACTTGCTGGGGTGCCGCGACGCACAACGCGCTGGATACGATTCCACTTGGAACTGTTCCTGCCAGGTTATCGCATGCAGAATCGTAACACTACAGCACCTTGATACTGATATAATTTAGGGGCGGCTGCGACTCGATGTACAGATTCGATACAAAAAATGACTCCCCACGTCACGTCCCATGGATTCGAAACGAGTGCATGGCAGGTACTAGCGACAATATCTCTATAAATGTCGATCACGTCAAGAGGATGCGAGGGGAGTGGTGGGTGAAAAACGGAAGTAGCGTCAATAACGAGGAGACGGTGTTGCCAGTGGAAGAATGTGAAACTCGGATACTGTAGTTTGGGAAGAAAGGAGCCATGAATTGTAAAGAAAGAGCATGAGAGCAACTAGATACGTACGAAGAATGAGAGGCTGGCCACGCGAGCCTACTAGATACGCACCTTTCTCATTTTCCATCCCCACAACTGTCAATGGCAGTGCATGAGCGCGCACATTGGTCACTAGCTCGGTGATGTCTCCATATTACCGTTCATATGCTATCGCCCTCTATGATGTCTAATGTCTTGACCAAATCCGAAATGACACCTGACCTTCTGACTGGTACCGCTGATGTACTACGAGGAAATAAGAGCAATCTTGGCACCAGGCGTCAAGCAAGGTGCAGCGGGAAGAAGGAAACGATGCCGTCATGAGCTGCCAGCGCGCATGCAAATCCATGGTATTCCAAAGTTCAGCACAGGTACAGGGCAAGACAAGGAAACTAACGGGTGTCCAGAGTACGGAATGAGAATTTGGCCAAGTTAACAAACGGATGAACGAAGAAGAAAGCCGCGACGCGACGAGTCGGATGACAAGATGAGAATGAATAAGCGCCAAGGCGCCGAACAAACGCTCACCAGATCTCGGTAGGATCCGGGTAAAGATAAGATAACCGGGAAAAACCGTGCGTTGTACGAGCCGGGTCGTAAAGGATACCGATTCCCAAGTGGAATCGTAACTGTAGAACCGAAAGATTGGTGACGAAAATTCGCTTTGGGTAGGGGGCTTCATCCGAACCTCGTGTTGCCAGGATACTACTGAGTCTCTCAACGACCACTGGCGCATTTCTTTCGTATTTTCGTCTGGTTACCATGGATCCTCTCCAAGACCTCCCAAGACCCAAATTATCTCTGTGCCCTTGCATCGGCACTTCTAGTATCAACCCTGAAGCTCGCAAGAATTCTGCCGACAGTCATTTTAAGAGCGGAGACTTGAAGCGCGCCGCGATCCTTGATGCGCTCGCTCGACTCATCGTCTACAAGCCGCAGCAGCATATAGCGCACGTCATCCCCTCCCTCAGTAGTGCGCGGAATTGGTCTGCCTAGGGGAGACTAGCAGCAGCAAGTCATTGCACTCGGTGCTGTCCTTGACGCTCGCGGACACATCGAACTATACATCGCAGGAAATTCAGAAGTCTCCCCGTAATCGTCCAACATCTTGACGACATCTGTACGCGACTTATCGGTATTCGTGCCTCCATCGACGCGTCTCCCAATCGTGCTGCCTTCCTCGCCGCGATCACCAAAATTCCCTTCATCGAATCCGAGAGCGACAGGATCGCGGAACCCGCCTTCGCCTCTCTCTTCGGACTCCAGACGATCCTCCACAGGTACTCCGTTCAACGGATACGTGCTAGGGTCGCCAAAAGGTATTGGATGGACAAGCTCGATCACGTCACGACTTGCATCTTGAACGCCCCTCCCGATTCTACGATCCTGAGCGCACTGTCTGATGGCGAGCGGGTTGCTTTGGGACATCTTCGAAACTCTCCAGGACTGCAAACTCATTTGTCAAGACTCAACGTTCTCGTTCGTACCCTTCAGGAAAAAGCCGTTGGGAAATTGGAAACAGAGGAAGAACTATGGACACTACTTGATGCATCTGTAATGATCGCATCTACTGCTGTTGTGCTCCGAAACGACGCGGTGTACTTGAATAGCTTCGTCCAAGGTACGTTTTCTTGTGGGTAACCCTTGTTGTACACATGACATAGTTTCGTGATAGCACATACTATCCGTAAAACGAAGGAGGTCCCTCGGAAGGCTCCGAACATACGTTGAACAAGATTTCCTTTGTTTCCTCGGAGTATCGAGGAATAGTCAAGATCCTGACCACGCCCGCCCTTTCCGCCTTGTTTGGCAACCGTGTTTCCATTCACCGCGTCTCTAACACCGCCAAACACATTCCATATACCGTGGAGCTTACGGCTAACGACATCGAGGCCACATTCTCCGCCTTTGGGTATACCAAAGCGAACTTTATCCCTTCTCATCCGGAGAAGTTCGAACATCTCGTTCACGAAATCGAGAAAGCAGCCGTTCAAAGTGCGCTTGTGTTATTCATATCTCCTTTAGGGACCATTCATCAGTTTTTCTTTCGTACAGCAACATTGAAGCACGTTCATTGCGAGTGCGCTCTGTTATGTCATCTCGGTCAGCTAGGCCAGGCGATGCTGCCGTATATTGGCGTCTCGAAGTTGTCTTGCGCCTTCTGCGATCTCTACTTCGCCGCCTACCGGGAGCATAACAAAGTCGAGGTGTATACGCACGGAACGCATGGACAGACTACTGCATGGATATGCCCCAGTTTTCCCGACGGCGCTCCGGTCAGAACGCTCTTCTGTGAGAAGCTCAGCGGATATATCAAGGATAGACTCGTCGATGAGATATCGCGGAGGAAGGCGTCTATACATTCTCAGAGTACAGTGGCTTCAGACATCTCGGGTATGTTCTATTACGCTCTCTGAAGTAGAGCCCAGGCTCATCGCGTGGACAGATGACGTTCTCGCCGAAATAGGATGGGCCCGCGTGCTGTTAACGCGCCGCGTTCAAGATATGTTAGATAGGCCCGACGCTGTCTGGTTCAGTGTTGGCCTCTATGATGCCGTATAGCGTAGGGAACGAACGAAGTGGTCTCGAGCATATGATGTACTTAGACGTACCGAAAGGTATGCACTAGCGATTGAAGCATGAATGAGATAGCGATTGGAAAATCTAGAGATAGTAGAAGTGGTACGGAGAGTGAAATTTCGTTCGGAGCAGGCGGCTTGATCCGAACCTATCGCCGGATTACGGTTACCGGCGTGCCGCATACACGTTCATATTTAACCTTCCGCACTGTGCCACGTTATGCTGCGTTATGAGTTACTCAGCCTGCCTTGTATGCTCATGCAGTAGATATGGCGATCCGAGGGCTCATCACCGCCTTGAATGCGAATAATCGGTTCAGATTCAAGGTTTGGCAGATCGTCGCGATAGGATGTTGACATGTAAGACTGACTCAAGTACGTTCGTAGGATCCTGAATGGGCCATAGACCATCTTGTCATAGGCGGCGGTAAATCACTCAACAAACTCATGTCGAGATGCACTCACTCAAACGCTCTTCGCTTTAGGCGTCGTTGGACTAGCCATCGCCCAACGACTGGGCCTCCAGTTTCCAGAGAAGACTACCTACCTCCTGGAAAGAAACAGAACCGCTGGCGAAGAGACAAGGTGCTTTCCCATGCAGAATGATCGCACAAGCTCTTCGTTGATCACATCACAGTGCTCGTAACTCCGAGGTCATCCATGCAGGCATGTACTCCCTGTGTCGGTTTCTCCGGTTGTTCTCACGTGTGCGAATTCCACAGGCCTCTATTACCCACCGGACTCCCTCAAGACATCCCTCTGTCTTCGAGGCCGAGCTCTGATGTACGAACACTGCTCGCGGAACCAAATTCCCCACAGAAAGGTCGGCAAGCTCGTCGTCGCGCGCGCTGAGCAACGATCGTACATCGAATCCCTGCACGCCAAAGCCCAGAAGCTCAGCTCGCGCAAGTTTCCTGACGGTATATCTAGCCCACAAGGGCCCATCCTTCCCACATCACTCATTAGTGGGGATGAGGCACGCGAGCTCGAGCCCAACCTGCATCCGGACATAGTAGCCGCGCTCTGGAGCCCGGAGACAGGTATCGTCGACTCTCATGCGCTCATGGAGAGCCTCGAAAAGGACATCATCAACGCCGACAACAGCGAGCTCGTATATGCCACACGCGCCGTCCGCATCGACCGAAGCAAGGACGCCGGCCTGGTCGTGCAGTTTGTGACGGGCGATGGAAGCGAGGGCGACTCTGTCCTCGCGCGCACGGTCATCAACTGTACGGGGCTCAGCGCGCCCCGCGTCCTCAACGCGATCCTACCGGAGGAGCAGCGCCTGCCGATGTTCTTCGCCAAAGGCTCGTACGCGTCCTATCGTGGGCCGGGCGTGGAGAACGTGTCGCATTTAATCTACCCATGTCCCGCTGTGGGCAAGGATAGCCACGCCTTTCATTCCCTCGGGACGCATCTGACCCTTGACCTGCAAGGAAAGATCCGTTTCGGGCCTGACCTCGACTGGCTCGAACCCCCCGAGGGGAGCGAGGACGCTGATTTCTGGCAGAAACATCTCGTGCCGGACGACGCCCGCCTACCGCTCATGTACGAGGCCGTCAAACAGTACCTCCCCGGCGTGTCGGCAGACGGACTTCAGCCCGACTACTGTGGCATAAGGCCCAAGCTTGTAGGCCCAGGCGCTGGCTTCCAGGACTTCGTCTTCCGTCGCGACAAGGTGAATGCAGAGGGGGAAGGCGAGATGATCAGTTTGCTGGGGATCGAGAGTCCAGGCCTGACGTCGTCCCTTGCGATTGCGGAATACGTTGTGGACGAGTTGGTGGGAGGAAACCGCAGGAATGCATAGGCAGGAATGATTGTATACACACGTGATCACCCATGCTATCCCCGCAACGTCTATACCCCAGAACCTCATGCGGACGACTGCTCGCGAGCCGCCACCTTTGGCTGCCAGGCCTCGTACTTGGGGCGGGTGGTGTTGTAGCAGCGATACGCGCCGCGAGTTCCAGTCAGGTTCTCCACCCAGGGCTGTGGATGTGATTCGTCACAGACTAATAGACAGGGAGAAGGTCTGAAGACGTACCGCCTTCCAAGGGGGAGACAGGTTCTGCATGACGCTGTCCTCAGGGGGAGGGTCCTTGCGAATGTGGTGAATCCATGAATGCCACTCAGCGGGAACTTGGGTCGCGTTGTTATCGTGCTGTAGGAGACGTTAGAAAGGGCGGCACATATGTCATGAATTCCGACATACCTGCGCGTAGTCGACCCAACGATGACGGCCTAGAGACAGGGTTCGGATCTACGCAGAAGCAGAGCAAACAGGAGTGTACTCACCAGGAACCTCCTCCTCAGGGTTCATGTTCTCGAAGTAGCGGTTGCCAAACCTGCGCGAATGCAGCAGTTAGAGCCTGCAGAATACGAAGACCCCGGAGAGATACGCAACTGGTCCTTGCCCACGAAGCGGCCGGACTTAGCGTCGCCGATGTATTGCATCTGACGCCACCATTCCCTGAGGCCGACACGCTGGATGGAGCGGATTGTCCGCTGAAGGGACACCATGGTGCGTGTGGAGAGTACTGAGTGCACACCGGCCGCGCTCTCCCGAACGCCTCGGGTTGGCAGATTACGTAAGTATGCTCGCGTGGCATTGCGGTCAACCCACACCTCCTCCAATGAATGGCTCCTCGTTATTTACCATGACCGTTAAGAGACCCAGGCAACTACATCTTCTAACTAGCCTATCGGTGTCTACACGATAACAAATACATTATCTACCTGTGTCATACAGACACGCTACAGTTCGTCCTGCGATCTCGCTCAAGAAGGTTGAGTCGAGCATGCAAGGGAGAAACACCAAGGCGATATGAAGTTGCAACTGTCACTTCGCTCAGGGGGTCAGTGGGTATGGATACAGGTATTATTACTGCCACAAATACAGGACCACTCTATGGGAGTGGTCGCCGACTTTACTTCTACGTTCATTGCTTCTTGTTGTATCGCACCAAGTCCTCGAAGTTGACCAAAGTGCCGCCGAAAATATCCAACGAGCTGTCGATGACATCAATACCACAGATCAGCAAAGCAATTGCGGCCTGCACTCACCTCCCATAGGTCAAGTCGACTTTCCCCTTCGATAGCCGATCGACCAGCTCTAAATCGGATATGCTCTTCGCTCCGCCGGCGTACGTGGTCGGGATTGTTACCCATTCGCCAAGCTCTGTTGGTGCGACCTCTGAATACCCGTAGGACACTCAGAGGACAGGAAAGCCTACTAGTAACGAGCTCTTGATCGATCCCTTGACACAGACCCTCTACATCCGCGGCATGGATGAGGAATTCGCTTTCAAAAGCCGATAGGGTCAGCAGTGAAGAGCCTACATCGCAGTGCAGTCATGTCTCACCTGCAGTACTCGGAGAGCATGTCAAGTGAATCTGGCTCCTTTGATCAGCCTCCTCGGAGTAGCAATGCAATTTTTTACTCACCTTTGCATACTTCCATATCTGTGATGGTTTGCCACTTGTTCATGGCTACTAACCATTTGTCGTCTCTCCTGCGACAGCTAAAAACACCACATGTTGAGCGTAGATTCCTCGCCTCTGGCAAGAGATCATCCACCTGACGTCCACCACGAGGTTATCTTTGCCCGCAGCAGAAGAAACGACCATTAACCTCTCAGGGGAAAACCTCCCATCGGGAAAGAGATACGACGTTACTATAACCTTTAGTATCGCATCGCGGGATTCAGCCATCCGTCGAGTTTACGAGTAACCAGAGATGGCAAACCTTACTGGCGCCCGCGTCGAGCCATTCGCGAGCATTCTCGGCAGTGATACCACCGCCTACCTGGAGGTGCCCTGCCCATCCAGGGAGGAATCGAATTTTAGCATACGGCGTCACGAAAATAGCAGTACAACACGAACCCGGCCACGCAGCGAGCGAGTCCTTCGCAGCCTGGTCGTTGCCCGGACCAAGCTTGATGATGTGTCCACCTTCTAGGCTATGGGTTTTGTACAGCTCCGCATAATACGAAGACGGCTGGCTACCAAACGAACGCGCAAACCTCAGGTGAGCGCGCTGCAAACCTCATCCGATCGGGGAGCCTGAGGGGGGCGCACCTCGCGATAAAATTGGTCTTGAGCTCGCCGGGCTGGGCCTCGCTGAGGGTGCCGCCGACGATCTGCTTGACTTGGCCGTTGTGCAGGTCGATGCACGGTCTGAACGCCGATTTGCGACGGGGCGGGGCCATGGCGGACACGAACAGGCTTTGCTTCAAGTTGATGTCTGATGTCATTGGCAAAACCCGTGATGAGCTCGCGATCTCGGTTCCCGGATCGGGAAGGCGGGCGCTATCTCCCTGGGCGTGGTCGCGGGATTCTGAAGAACTTTGAGATTCTGAGAAGGCATTTTGATGATCGAAACAGTACTAGATGATGTACGCGATCCGGACTCAAGCAAATATAATACAGCGGATTCAATCCGACAACTGAGAAGTAAGTACTAGTAACGCGCCCAGTCTGCTACTACCCCACGGTCATCCCCACCGTCCTAGATCCTAGATCTGCTCCTGCACCATCCTCAATACTCAAACGAATTCTCCACAATCCTCGTCAAATGCTCCCTCCCATCCTCGCCCGCCACATCCCCAATGCCCGGGGCAAGATCGAGCACCCTCCTCTGCGGGATCGTCCCGTCCACGAGCGCAGGGATGTCCGCCTTGGTGTACCCGACGGCCTTGAGCCCGCGCGGGACGCCGAGGCCGTCGAGGAAGCGCGCGATGGCCTCGAAGAGGTGCGCGCCGATCGCGCTGTCTGGGATCGCGGTGATCGAGGGGTCGGAGGGGGTCACCCCGTGGAAGATTGCGAGCGCTTCGCGGTGTCGGTCGGGAGAGGAGGGGGCGGTGAATTGGAAGACGGCGGGGGCGGGGAGGGCGACGCTGGAGGGGGGTAGAAAGTGTGAGGTTTCCGGGATGGAGCGGGTGTGATGGGAATGGGGGCTTACGTGACGCCGTGTGGGATGATGGGGTGGTCGACGTTGTAACCGGCATACTTGTACTTTGGCCCCTTCTTGTTTAGCCCAGAGATCTGAAAGAGGATCAGAGAGAAGAACTACGACGAGATGAAGCAGTTCGACGCACTGGATAGCTGATACCGTGACAAAGGTGGACGCCGGCATTGCCGAAACCAATACCAGCGAAGGAGGCGGCCAACCTGTCGTAAGGAGACATAGTAAGGTCGAGGGTAGTGTGGTAGCCATGATACAAGAACATACATCATCTGAGATAACGATTCGAAGTTCCCCGGATCTTTCGAGATCCGAGGGAGGTGCTTCACAGTGGTTTGCAAAGCCCACATCGAGAAGATGTCCGCGACAGGGTTGCTGCCTTGGTACGCAGGGCGAAGGATGGGGTTTGATGGCCGGGGCGTGCGCTCGTTGTACCTGCCACCAGTCAGTCACACAAACAGGTGCGACCAGGCTTCATGGAGCTCACGGGATTGCGGTGTAGCTCTCCAGGCTGTGGAAGAGAACGTCGAGGCCAGCGCTGATGTGCAGTTCTGCAGTGCATATGATCAGGGAAGCTGGGGACGAACTAAGTACTTTGTATGCGTACCCCGAGAGCATGTGCGGGTGTTCAGAGTGTCGACGATGCCCAGAACCGGTTTCATCGCTCGGCTGGCAATCCCAGTCTTGAACGCCATCGACGTAATGTCAAGGATGGCCGTCCCCGTAGTTTCCGAGCCGGTACCCGCGGTCGTAGGAACTGCAGATCCTCTCATGTTAGCGATGCGCATCCCTCGTAAGCAGTGTCGAACAGCAAACCTGCGATGAGCGGCCTGAGCTTCTCCTTGATTGGCAGTCCTTTGCCAACCGGCGCGTTGATGAAGTCAAACAAGTCGGCATCCTTGTAAACGGAGAACCTAGGATAGTATGACGTCAGTGGGTGCTGCGTGTAATACTCCTTGCCGGAAGACTCACAGGTTGGCGGCTTTTGCTGTATCCATTACACTTCCGCCTCCGACTCTGTGGTGTGGTTGGAAATGCCAATTGAGTGCGATCCGGGGCGCTCAGGCTAGCATCTGCTCACGCTAGGTAGTGGCTGCAGTCATGCTGCCTCGCCCAGGCGATCGCGTCGCGCCAGCTGGCCTCAGTAGGTTCCGCAACCACACGGTCGTAGACCTCGAACGGCAAATCTTCTTGAGATTCCAGCGACGCGATAGCCTGTCGTTTCGGGCTCAGTCGGCCAGCCTGCGTAGTGAACGTAGATATGACCTCATTACGTACCATTTTGGCCGCGGGCAGCTTCGCGACATTAGTGTCGGTGAAGACAGCCACCTAGAGCACTCACGGTAAACGGCCGAAACCCCCGACAGCTGGGGAGACACGCACCTTGCGTGCTCCCATGTTCTTGAAGTCCATCCCGACCTCACGGGTCACCCCTTCACCGAAGCGTAGGTTCGCTGCGGCGACCTGCACGCCCCCATTCGTGCTTAGCCCTTGACGTAGCCCAGACAAAGACGAACACACGCACCTCGAACGCATACTCCTTCTCTACGGGCAGCGCGTCGACGGGAGTCGCGAACTTCCGCATCTGCTGGAGGGCGTGGAAGGGGTTGTGGGCGCCGCCGGCCCGGCAGCCGTGACAGGGGCAGGCCGTGTGCTGGGCGGCGGAGATGAGGCGCCGGATGGTGTTTCTGGAGGCGGCGGCGGAGGACGACATCGTCGGCGACGAGCACAGTGTGGAAGGCGACGAGGGGGGAAAGAGCGGGACGGAATGGGCTCCCGTGCGCCTCTGCATATTTATACGGGCGTGGGTGGGCGGGCGAGGAGAGTCACGAGAACTGGACTGACACGCTCACGGGTCAAGAGACCCTGTGATCGCGTACCGAGTACGCGTAAGACCGGAGCGAGCGTCTGGACCGTGTCATTGAGCATTGTGCCTCTAAACATGAGTGGTGTAAGGAGGAGAGGAAGTAGCAGGAGCTGCAAAACGCATAACGCAGGTTATGGGTGTATAATTGACCTCAAGCCTTGAGGCTCTCAAAAAGTTGACTTCAGGCCTGCACGTGAGAATGCCGGCTCGTTTCGGCGAAGAACAGGTAGTTGGATGTGAGAACGAATTACTTGACCATACAGAGAACATGGCCTTTCCTCGTCGTGAGGGCGAGGCCTGCCTTCTGGCGGGGAAGCAAGCGAAGGTCGAGGAAGGTTTGCATCCTTCGCAAGCATCTCCGTCTGAGAAGGCCCAGAGTGCCCCGCGCTACAATAGGTACCAATTGTCAATATTTCAATGCTCGTGCGTCCGTCGTGTGTTCACTTCGGAAGGAGCAGTGTCGTGGGTGTGGGTCGGGTTTGTTTGAGCGATTTCCAGACGGAGGAAAGTGATCAACAAATCGTGCCAATGACAGTTAGTACTTGGAGCGGCTTGGACCTCGAAACAGATCATGCAAGACCCGCAGCTGATCGGCGTTCCTGGGGGTGGGTATTGCAGGAGTATTGTCGTGTCATCTGCTCGACATCTTGAAGAACACCAAACATGGAGGTTGAGAGGAAAGATCGGGGTGGATGATATACGCTGGCCCCGCGCACGAAGTGGGCTGGAACAAAGGAGCAGCCGGGGACGAGGATCGTCCGTCGAGGCGGCGCAGCCGGTCTTCGCCCGCTCGCGTGTTGCCAGGACCCCTGAATAACCGCCCATATGGCACATGCCAGGATCACCGAAAACGGGCCCGCAGGGCCCGGAAGGTTACATCCAGATCACCGAAAATGGGCCCCGGAGGGGCCGATCTGATATGCCTGAAAATGACCCTCGGCCGGCGGAGTTGTAGGCTAGATAACCGAAAGGGGCGGCCCGAGACGGGAGGGCGCCGACAGGCGCCGGGTCCGGACCTCGCGCATCGACCATAAACCGTTTGAACGAGCAGTCCATGCATGGTAAACGTTTGTAAGTAGGTTGTTTGATCTCCGTTAATAGGATACTAAACAGGGCTATTAAGTCCATCATCATTCCTTTGATAACAGTCCACACGGTCCTAAGCTAAACCTTATCCGAGCAGAAGTACAGAGGTAAGACTCAATATCGCTCGGCCGTCGATGGGCGCGAGATACTTACCACCGGTGGGG
>NDFF03000192.1:0-26868 GCA_002150815.3 Grammothele lineata | reverse complement strand
CGGTCGACGCCGACTCATTTGAACCGAAGTTGGTCGTCTGCGTCGACGAGTCCGGCGCGAGCGTCGGCGTGGGCTCCGCGTTCGGAGACGCGCGCCGGCTCGCGCCCGGGCTCGCAGACGGTGGGGTCTCCGAGGAGCTGTTGCCCGTCCCGCGGCGTGCGTCGTGGCGCGCACGCTTGCGGATGACGTCCGACTTCATCGAGATGGGCCGAGCAGAGCCGTGCAGCTTGTAGCTAACGATGCCGTCAGTTTTCTGCAATCCGACACTAACAGGCACGCAAGACTCACTATAGGCCGCAGCTGGGAACGCGCACACGCGTGGACGCGCATCGGTGAGCGCTAGAAGCGGACTGCAATTGCCCCATGACTCACGCGTTACACACGGTCTTGCCCTCGTCATCCTTTCCACAGAGGGGTTGCGGTTGTGTGGTAGTTGTAGCATTGCGCTGTCGTCGTCTAATGAGCACGTACGCGCCGCGAAGCGGTATTTCGCTTCACTTACCGACGACTTCCTGGGACTCCTGGCGAGGCGCGGCCTGTGCGCGGCCTTCGCCGTGGTTGTTGCGCATGCTCTTGGGGCGCGGGCGCTTGTGCTAAAGACGTAATACTTGTCAGAATGCGGTCGTGACTCGTGAGGCCCCTTGCACTACAACAAAGGAAGGAAGGAGGGGGCGGGGTGGAGAGAAACGGAAACGTACGAGCTTGCAGTACAGCCCACACGCGTTGCAGTTGAGCTCGTCGTTGAGGCCGCGGCGCCACAGCGGGGTGTGGGTCGCGCCGCAGTTGGAGCACTCGGCCTTGACGCCGCCGCGGGCGGAGTTGATGGTGCTGTTTTGCTGCGAGGAGTTCACGGGGGTGGCGCCCGGACCAGTCGAGCGAGTGCTCACTGATTGCGTGCGCACGCTCAGAGACGGCCGTTTGCCCGTCCTCGCCGTCGTCGCGTGGCTCGCGCCCGGGCCCGAGTTCGGGCCGATGCGCGAGGGCGTGATCGTCCGGGGGACGACGTCTTCCATTAGGTTCAACGAGGGCCGGAGCCCGGCGGACTTGAGGAGGCGGCTGTCGTCCTCGCCCGCGCCGGACGGCCGATGGGCGTGCTGCGCGAAGGAGGTGTCGTTCGTGACGACCTTCATCTCGACGTCTTCTTGAGCGTCGAAGCTATCCGCCGCCCGCGAGTCGTGGTGCGGGAGCGCAGTGGACCAGCCGCCGGGGCTGTCGGCGTTGAGGAGTTCGTCAAGCGGGAGTTCGATCGTGGGGCGGATGATGCTGAAGCCATCCGAGCTGCCGGTCGTGGAGAGGCCAACGCCTTCACCGTAGGTCATGGGGTTCGTCGTGGTCGGAGAGGGGTAGAGGAGGGCGGCGGGGCCAAAGTCGGAGGAGAAGAGAGAGGGGAAGCGGAAAAAAGCAGGCTCGCACTCACCCTCCTTCTGGTCCTTGGTCGCGAACAGCCCGTGGGACGGCCTCCGCTCGTACTTCAAGCCCTCGTTCAGCGTATGCCCGTACGCCGCGTTGACCGCCTCCGAGTTCGCCTGGACAGCGATGGCGCTCTTGCTCGCGATGACGCTCACGAGCTCGACCATCTCCTTGACGACGACGCCCTCGCCAGAGGGCACGACACGCAAGACCATGCCCCAGTCCGACGCCTCCTGCGCCGTCCACTTGTGCCCGGTGTGCGTGAGCTCCATCGTGCGTGACTTGCCGATCGTGTGCGCGAGGCGCTGCGGAGCGAGGGGTAAGTGAGAGGCAGCCCGGAACGTAGGGTGGTTGGAAGACGTACCTAGGTACCTCTGCCACCGGGAAAGACGCTGACGTCGGTTTCAGATTGGCACAAGACCGCGGCGGGAGACGGCGAGACGCGAGGATGATGTTGCACATGAGCGCGAGCTCGCAGCCGCCTCCGAGCTACAGGTAGATAGGTTCAGCACCAGTAGACGATGACCGCAGCGTGAGATTGCTGGGAATATGTAGCCGTCGAAGGGTGTGCTAGGGGGGAATATATAACGGACTCACCAACGCCTGTGCATCCAGCCGCTATACGCCTCTCCGGATTTCGGGGGGTGGAGAGAAGCTCACGGCGGCGGAGGGACAAATTGAGTATCAGCCTCGGCGATTATCAAGATAGCCGGTATTCTGGCGGACGGGTGGCTTGCAACGTGTACGGCGGCGGCGGGGCAAGGTTGAAGGGAGCGGGACAGCAGGAGGAGGAGGAGGCGAGTTCGGTACAGGGGAGGCGGGGAGAGGAGAGGAGGCGAGTTTGAGCGCCTGACGTCACAGCCGGAGGCGCTCCTCTCCTCTGCTGCGCAGCCCTTGCTATGCCTGGGCCTGACCCTCCGGCTTCAACTCCCTCCTTCTCACCCACTGCTATCGCCTTCGTCGCCGCTGCAACCCCGCCCATCACTCCCGCCACTCTCTTTGCTCAAGTCCTCCTAGGAAGTCGTACGTTTCTCTCTCGTGCGCACGTCCTGTCATTACCGGATCCCTCACGACTTTCCCTACGCAGTATAACACGTCTTCAAGACACTGCACCCCGCCCTTCGACACGATGCGGTCCCCCTCCTTCGCCCAACGTGCTATGAGAAGCTCAAAGGCTCCAAAGGTATGTTTTCTCTTTCTCTCTGTTGCCCGCCCCTGAGCGCGACGCGCTTCCTCTCCCTTCCCCATCCGATTCCCGCACTGCAACCTGCGCCACGACCCCCGACACAATACATCCCGACACCCTTGTGTCCCGCACCCCGAGGCGTCACGACACGACGCTGTGCCGCAATGCGACGGTCCCCACGCCCCAATAGATCCGGTTGGCTCGACACTCAGCGCATGCAGCTGACGCAACCCGGCACCGCGCGACGCGACGTGCCCCTATGTCGCGCACCCGGTGGATCCAACGCGGTCCGACGGATGCAGACCTGACGATCTCCTGGATCCGCCAATGCATCAAAACGGCGTCACCGACGGGATTTGCGTGACTGGTAAGTCTCTCTTGATCTTCGTGTTTCTCGCGGCTGAAGAGCTTGTCACGGGCGACGGCTCTCGTGTTGCCCGTCCCCCGATGCCACCATTCCTCGACATGTCGCGTTAGCACGACATCCCGCCAACTCAACTCACAACCCGACGACCACACTGAGTCCGCCCCCTCTCACCCCCGGCTCACGCAACGCACGTCGCCGCACCGACCGGGTGTGATTCCCCATCAATGCAACCCTCGCCGTTTGGACAAGTTGAGTAGACAGATAACAGGTACGCCCTCAAACCTCGCACCTTCCTCTCTCTCCCACCCCCGATGCACTGATGTGCCGGCACAATGCACCCGGGCACGCTAACGCGTTGTCGCACCTTAGTGCCACGCTACGTGTAGTTGCCTCGTCTCCTCAAGGCCCGGTCCACGCAGCACGCTCGCCTCGTCGGGGTACGTCCTCCTCCGTCCTCCCGCCCGTTGCCCGCCGCGACCCCGTCAGATGAGTCGCGGCCGCGTCCCCCCGCGGTCCGCTGACTGTGTCCGACTCCGAGCTGACCACCTTGCCCTCTCCGCCGCCATGTGCGTCGCATCGCGCCCGCCCGCCCCTATGTGCCCGACCAAACTGCACGTCACCGTGCTGCGCCGATCGCGCCCACGCTCGTCCAGTCCATGACCGGACGCATCGTCCGCTCCTCATGGGAGACCCTCAGGGCGTCCGTAACAAGCGTCGTACGCCTCTCCCCGGTACGTCCTTTCGGTGGGCTACGACCGCACCTCACTCGCTGACTTGCCCGCCGGACCTTTCAACCATTCCGGCTCAACACCGCAGGCCTTGCTCGGGTTGGCCCTGTGGCCACTCACGCTGGCCCCGTACACGTAGTATAAACATGTAGTGTCTATAGTCGTTATCAATATGATCATTGTCCAGACCACAAACTCTTCTGTACCCCGTCATAAGTGGCTCGGCCCGCAGATCGAGCCCTTGACACCGCGGACCCAGTGTGTTATTTAGACGCCCCGACACTCGATACCGTGGGAAGACAACAAACGCGGTTTAAGACGCGTCGGGACGCGTCTTCAGGCTGCGGAGACTCTTGTTTCCATCGCACACGCGAGGACGGTTGACCTCCTGAAGGGTGAGCCGGACACCTGGATCGAGCGGGGCGTCCTCTCGCGACATTAGGGCGGGCGTTTCGCACCCCATCACCCTTTTGTTCGGAGAGGACAAGAGGAGGAGTCTGCAGCCTTCGGGCGATCGCAGTGCGGCAGCCGCATCGACTCTCTCTGTCCTATGCCCACCAACGTCTTCTGCAGTGCCTCCCTCCTTCTTCTTCTCCTCTACTGGTGCGTACATCTTCGAGCTCAATGTTTGGGCTACCTAAGCATGCCCTTTCATGCAGGGCCTCCGCTTCAAGCTATGACGATGGGGGCGGGTTTGTGAGATTCTCTGGGAGCATGGTATGTCGCCCATGTTAGTGTCGTCTTTCTATCTTTTGAGCATAGGCGGATACAGTTGGAGCATCAAGACGTTGAATGGCTTAGCTATTGGGATTCTACTATGAGCCTGCATTGCACATGGGGCCCTGTGCACTGTAGGCTCATAGTAGAGCGCTCATAGCTGAGCTGGAGACTTCAATTTGAATCTTCATTGACGGTAAGTCTTGGAGTACATTCTCTATCTCCGGACATGGTGCTGATGGGATCTAATATATGCGTCGGGCGCCTATTTATCGTTCGCTGATACTTCGACAGAAGGAAGCACACTAGAACTTGCAAGGATGCCGGTTGGTAGGGGGGGATTGTTGTGCTTAGAGGTATGCGTCTTTTTGCTCTATCTCTGTTCCTACCAACCTTCCTTTTCTTGCACAGGCCAATGCCATATCATGCTCAAAAGGCTCCTCAAGGACCAGTGGCCTATGTTTTTACTCGCCCGTGCCTTCTGTAAATATACTAGTTAATGTTTTATGCTTCTTCAACCTCTCTGCAACGCTGCTCAATAACTCAAGCCCCGAGCTATAGGACTTGAGAGGGGCACAACTGAACTCTGTGTAGCACGACAAATGCATTTCACTGATGAATCACGGGACCAGTTTCATTAGCTCATAAAGGGCTTTGTGACAGGCGCTTCTCAGCTCAACGCCTTTCACGTCTTACATCTCACCTGAGCCACTCCTCCCGCGCCACTCATTGGAAATGTCGTTGCAGAGCACGCCGGCCGTTCTCTCCCAGTCGCCTACGCGCCGTGGGCGTCGCGAAGCACTTGCACATGTACGTGAGCCTGCTTCTATATACATATCCAACCTAGCAGATCTAATGTTCACAGGCGGCCCGTAATGCACGCGTTCAGGTAAGCCTATACACCCTCACTTCTCTCCAACCGTCTGCTGAGATTCTGCAGCCTATCATGCGCATTACAAGCTCGGATTCCCTGGAGGAATTCGTGGAACTAGCTGGCCTTAATTCCGCCGTTTCAGAGGGTGTCGAAGAGCTCACCATTCGTCAACTACTTGATGTCAACTTTCCAGCCACCCTGCTCCGCCGCTGCCTTGGCCTCGCGCCCAATATCGATACACTCATTATCCACGTTTCAACGGTTTACTCGTCTTCCCTTCTGAATAACCTATTCTTTCCGAACCTGACGTTGTTCTCTACAAACCTCCCCCACCGGAATATCGCCCTCTTCCTTTCTCGTCATTCATCCATCGTTTCTCTCGTGTTAGATGCTTGTCATAGCAGGGCACCATGTCCCCTCGATGCCGTCGATCTGCTCCGCGTCACGGAACTGCAATGCCCAGCTCGTTGTTTTCCCGCTATTGCTGGTCAACACGTTATGAATGCCACGGTCAATCTCACTCGACTCGCATCAACGCCATCCATCGCCATTGAAGCACTCTCTTCCTCTCCCATCTACACCCTTACAATCGAATTCTATCCCGACGATTATGACATCCTCTCTCAAATTGCTCGTGCTGCATCCAGCGTACGCAAACTCAAGCTCGTCGAGAAACCTCATTCCCTGGTAAGCATCTTTTCCGATGGACAGACATGGTGTTTTCATCACTAATTTTTTCGTAGCGCGTGGCCCAGAACGGACGGCGGGCATGGACTGACCTTGGTGGCTGGAACGGTGCCCTGCGCCGGCTCCCTCTGCTTGAGGAGCTCATGCTGCGCACAGCCTCGACCATCGCCCGTTCACGCAGCTCGGAAGCAAACATCATCAACAGCTGGGCCAATGGCACTACTCGACGGGCAGTGCCCCATCCGAACCTTTCTCACATTGGCCTTCTTCAAGGCCTGGGGGGCTCAGAGCACAAACTCAGCCATTGGTTTAAGGAAGGGACTGGGAAATGGGTCCGTCACGCGTCTGAGCTCGTAGGGCCGCAGCACTCGTTCTGTCTGTAGTACCTGAAGGGCCCATCGAATATGTATGTACGCTACCTTGGGTGCAACATACACGCGATTCTATTGTGCGTTCGCTCTCTTGGATCGAAGCCGCGCAGAGGTGTGACTGCACAAGTGCAAGAAATGAAGGACATTGAGCGCCGGAACGGGGTCGAAGCCCCTGGCCTGGCGGCTTAGCTTATACAGCACCGGATTGGCCCATCAGAGGCTCCGGCCAGGACCGGCCCACATCTGGACTCCGTACTTCACCCTTGTATGTGTGTGAGGCTGCAGCTTTCAGCTTAACTCGGAAACCGAGGATGCGGATCCGTCCACCATGCTGTCATCATTGAGCGCACTTTGAACATTAGAACGTCGGCCGTCAGGTAGGTGCCACTCATCACGCCTCGTGGTTGGACAACGTTTTGATCACCGTACCAGTGCCGTGGCCTCAGTGGCGTAGCAGATCCGACTTCTGTGTGTACTCTTGCTGTGGCTAGATCGACAGCCATGACAGAGTATGCTTTATTACTTCTTATTTTCCAATCAACCGTTCTTCATCTAATCACTGTCATTATCCCACAGTTCAACGATGCCATTGGAGATCCAAGACGACGACGTCACGCCTCAGGCTCTAGTAATTATCGAAGGGGCATACCGTGATGCTCTCGCAAGGAATAATCGCTCTATAGGCTCTAGTAGAACTGTGTGTGGAATTTACTACACATGCTGCCTGGCCCTGATGCTCACAAACACAGATGAAAACATCGCGCCGAGTGGAACTTCTCGAAGAAGAAGTGTCCATTTCTAAGGAAGAGATTTTGGACTCGCTGTCTTCTGTCAAGAGGTTGCTTATACGCGCTCAAGGTATGTCATATTTGCTCTGCTTAGCGATGACACTGACATTTCTGACGGCGGTATGCTAGACAAACTCAAACTCGAGCGTGAGGCTTCCAACGCAATGGCCTCCGTCCAAGGGAATCGCATCGAAAGTGTTCGCTCCCGCACTGCTACCCTTGAGCTCGAGGTCGACGTCCTTCGGGCGAAGAGGCTGACTGATCGAGCGAAGATCTGCGATCTCGAGGGAGAAGTTGCAGCCCTACAGGACGTCTATGGCATGCTCAATTCGCAAGTTCAGCGAATCAGCGGCGATTTGGAAATACTGCAGGCCCTGAACAACCACATGAAGGACTGTTTGGCTGAGCTTCTCGTGGACCCGCGGCAACAGTGCGTGCACTGCGAGCATGCGGGCCTGGTGCTAGGAGGGCCCAACCGAATCACTCTCGCGTCGGAGATTAAAGAGAGCTCGGAACCCGTCCCGTGGGTCTCATTGGCTCAGGTTGATGCAACGGTGAGTCTAGCCGCCGTGGAGTTTATGAAATACCTGTGAGAACTCATGCCCTAGCAGGTCCGATCGGCCTTCCGTGCAATCGCTGCAATGACCTTCTCATTGACGAGGTTCCTCAGGCAGCATGACTACGGTTTGTGGCTCTTAATGTTTGTTCATTGGGCTGTATGCACTGTGTGGGCTTGGTGGTTGGGGGCACAAGAGCGGCAGCTGATCGAGGCGGGTGTGCAGCCGGAGTATCCGGCATGGGAGGGGTTCCGAGCATGATAGCTCAGCTACGCATCGTAGCTCTGGCGGCCAACAATCATATTGCATTTAGAGTTTCCCAAGACCAGTTACATTAGTAGTTTACTTCCTGACTCGCTCCGGCCGCTCTACAACTTCGAACAGACACATTGCAATCTCAGAAGAACACGTGGGATGTCAGGCTGCGCGGTGAGCTCCTCCTTTGGAATTATGCCTTCCTCCCATGTACTCCTTCGGGCCCTCTTTGTCACGGCGTCTTTTGGATTGCTTTACTTATATAGAGCGTCGTAGTCCTGTCCGGCTCAATACGCTCGTGAGTCGTCACGAATGTTCAACGTCTTCGGTATCCTCATGCCCGTCAAGTTACACAAGTGAGTATCTATGTCCCAGCCTCTATCCCAGCTATCTGACCCGTAAGCGTTGAATAGAGAACCGCGTATTGAGTGGGCCCAAACTGGGGATGTGACCTATTGGGAAGACATTTGTGATGGTTCTCCTGTCGAACGCGCAGATCGCGAAATCCATCTCCTGATAGCAGAGTGCGCACCCGCTTTATGTGAGTATTGAATCCACGGATCCAGCGTCTTGTACACTACCTATATTGACAGCCACTCAGACAGTGTCGTAATATGCGAACTTATTCCTGGCACTTTCTACTGTGAAGATCCGCCTACGGTTTTACGGCGCTTCGCACCCTCGGACCGTCATGTCGGCTTCGACTGCAAAGGGGTGCGTGCATGCTCAAACTCTTAGTTAAGCCTTCATCTGATTCACTCATGAGACCGATGAGTATGTCATCACCGTCAATGACGGGAGATCTCGCTGCTATCTCAAATTCGGAGACGCTCAGTGTTTTTGGAAGGTGCTCAAGATCTTCTCTGGTTGCAAGCATGAGGCGGCTATGTTTGACACGGAGATAGAGGCGCTGATGTGGGACGCGATGACGAAGAAAGCCCCAATGAAATCTCTTGCCGTGTATCCTTCCTCATCCACAGTCGTTCCAGTGGCACCCGAGCCTGCGGTGTCGGGGGAGACCAATTAGCTACCGACTGACAATCTATCGACGTGTTCACTCTATTAGTTCGAATGTCATTGCAACCTTGGAGGGCTCGTAGATGTCCGGTGAGCTCGCGCGATGCTACAAAGCTACGAGCCCATGAGCTCTCACACCCCTGAGTTTGCGGTCTGATACGTGCTCTTTTTGTTCTAAATTCAGTAGGTTCTAATCCATAGGTGTCATAAATCAGCAGCTGTCACCTATCATTTTCTCAGGCTTGCTCAACTTGAATGTATGAATGATCATGCCCTGAGTCGTTTGATCTCCGCCCTCCAATGATATAATAAACAAGGGACGTCGCCCCTCAACTGTTATTCCCAATTAGTCAGTTTGCATCCGTGATACGCGACAGACAGAACGGCACCACGCCATCTCTCCACGGCCTTCTGATCTACCACGTTATCACTGTAGGACCACAGCACCGGGACGCGAAGAAGCTCACAATACGGCGCAAGTGAGCGCATTGCTGATAAGATATACTAGTACGCAAAGAGGGAGGTGGTGTGTAAGGCGGTAGCACGGAGCCGTGGCATCTGCCACGGATGGATGCAGGACAAGTCGGACCAGTGTAGACACGCACGGCCTATGTATGGGCATGCGGAACAATCACAGTCGCGTATGATGATCCACGATACTACAACGTACGTATACCATCCGTCTCACCTAAGTGATGTCCTAATTAGTTCTACAATTTCGGTGAGACAAGAGTTTGACGGTACTTACGAGAAATTGAACAAGCAGAAGTCCAGTGTTGGTAACGCCGCAGCCACTTGATCACTCCCGTGCAGTGCGGTTGTACGTTGCCACTGGTCTCCATCCTCGAGCTTCGTCCAGATACTGAGTACCATAGTGTCGTCGTTGACTAGGCCATAGCAGAGCGCGATGGTGCGCATCGAAGGATGAATAATATGCTGTCTGCCAAACACGCCGAGCCATTCACGAACTATCCGAGATTCGCTGTGGATATCGCCGGGCTCGGCGGACGAGAGCTTCGCAGCAGTCATCAGCACTATCTCCTCGAGCATAGGAAGAGTACGAAGAGTCCGAGCCCACTGGGCACGGTCATTCCATGCACGACGTCTCAAGCTCCCCCGGCTGCCATGTGTTTGCTGCATGTTCATGAGCACAACGCCTCCGCCATTAGATGTCAAGACTCACTGTATTGTCCACTTTCTCTGTGAGAACGAGTGAACGCAAGTTCGGAAACACGCGGCAAGCTTCAGGGAGCATAGTGAAATCGTCGGGGTGGAACTGGAGACCGACGCGAACCACCGTGTGCAGAGGGGGCAGCGCTCGAAGGATAGTTGACATCGGGGGACCATTGTGAGAGAGGGTTAAGTAAATGTCGGAGAGGTTGGCTTGGGGCACAGCCGGGAGACACTTCGTCGTGCACTCCAGCCGAGTAAGATGAGGTAGGCCAGCAGAAAGGATACCGCATGGATCTCCTTCTGGGGTGCAGGATGCCGGGATGGAAAGGGTGGTAATTCCGGGGTGCTGGGAGAGAAAAACGGCAAGCGAGAAATGTGGGACAGATGTGTCCAGGGCTCGGAGGCGGGGGAACAAGATATCATCTAAGGAGACTTGGACAAGCGGGGGTAGATGTAGTTGTAACAGTTCGATGTTGGGCATCAGATGAAGGATGGTAGTGACGCTGTCTGGGACGACATCCTGCTCGTATCGAACATCGAGAGATAGGCCCTTGATATCTTTAAGGTGATTCGGGACGCAGGCGGCAGCCTCAATCCAGGTATCTAGGTCCTGGAGACATCTGACAAAGGCAATATCCTATATATTAGAAGAACGTGAGTGCTATAATCAAGAGGATCAAAAGACCATGATAAACTAACCCTCAAGTTTCCCGTGGCGCTCTCAGACATCATAAAGCGCAGTGTTGTTTGAGATGTGGAGTGGGACTGGTCGCGTTCTGTGGGCCTCAAGAACTTGAAGTCAAAAAGAGGCTCAATGCAGTGTGCACAGGCTTAAAGGACCGTTCTCGCCGCCTTGCGACAAGACACTGTCTAGCGTGTCGGTTAACGGTGCCTGGCATAAGAACAATGTCATGTCAGACTCACCAACAAATCATCGCTGCATGCGATCGAACAGCTGGCACGCTCGAACTCAAAACTTCATGATGACATGTAAGCCTAACACGTGGGTCTGTGTGCGGGTCAAACAGGAAAGTAGAGCCCCGGATGCTGAAGTTGGAGAAAAGCTAGCATTACCGGCCGCCGGAGTGGGCGTTGAAGATTGAACGTTGAAGCATGAAGCTTGGCAAGCGGCCCGAAGTTCAGGAGTAGCTACCGGTGAGTGGCGGTGCATAACCAATTACCACGCGTCAATGCTTCGGAGCTCTGCACCAGTGAGAGCGCTTGCTCGTGGTACCCGGCTTGGGCCCACAACGTGCATGGCCAGAATCTTCTTCGGTTGCACACGAGGTCCCTCAAGTTGGCTAGTGTGAGAAAGGGAGAAGATTTTGCTGGGAACACTGCCAGCATCATTCACCGCATGTGGCATCTATGGTCGTAGGTTTAAGGTTCAGTATCGGGCATCCCATCATGCTTCTCGTATTGTACGCCATCAGCCATGGCGGCGTGATGTTGCCTGGCTCAGTGGTTCCGTCTCAACGTTCTGGATTTCTAGCCTCTTTGTCTTCTAGGGATGGGCGATGAGGTAACTATTGTGCCACCTGCTGTGCACCGCCTCTATGTGCGCCGCCTCCGGCGATCGTGTATTGACATCGCAGTGGTCTTTGTTTTCGAGCCTGCCTTCGTCACAGCTACGTGCTCCAATTATCCATTTCCTGTCCGTCCGTATAAGAGCACACTATCTTGGTTGCCAATGCCGACAGCTTCTCCGACACCGTTGGACTCGAAACACACCACGTGGTCTACAACTCAACTGTCTCAGTATCTCCACTCAATGAGTCCCATCACTCGTGCCCAGCGCCACGCGGCTATCCTCAATGTACGTCCGTGTCCTGCTATGAAGCTCGGTCCTTTCAATACTAACATTGCTCTAGGATGCGAATAATTTTGAAGCACAAGAAAATCGCTACATCTATAACGCCGCAGACTTGGAGGCGTTCATCGATCTCGCGACTGCCAATCCAAACCACGGTGCTGCTGTGCGCGGCTTCGCTCTGGATCTTCGAGGACACGAGGCCTTCCCTGCTCGCCGCGTTCGCGATGCCCTCTCACTCATTTCCGCGGTGTTCTGCCTCGTCCTCTTCGTCCCATCCCCTATCCCAGCGACGCTTCTCTCGGGCGTTACTTTACCGCAGCTTGCTATCCTCTGGACGAACATCCCTCACTACATGGTCGCCGACCTCGTTCAGAGGACACCTTCCATTCGCTTCATCCACGCCTTTGCACCTTGCTACGGGCAGCACATCTGTCCCTTAAGTCTCATCAACTTCTCCGAAATCCTTGAAATGGTTTGCTCCATCCGCTGCCTGCCCCCCTCCGCTTCATATCCGAAGCTATTCTCGCTTTCGTTGGATACAACCATCTCGGACGGACTCATCTCTTCACGGATCCCTATGCTCCCTTCCTTCCCCCACCTCACTATCCTTCAGATCAGATTTCCTGCGGACGATAGCTTGGTCATGGTTGAAATCGTTCGCGCCTTTCAGTACCTTAAGAAGCTGCGGCTCATCGAAGGTCCTGCAACTGCTGTACGTATCCCATTCCCGAGAATGTGCAGATCTGAGTCAGCTGACTATGCTTGCCTTAGCCACCCCTTTCCAATATACCCATGCCGCGTCCTTGGGAAATCGCAGTCGTCAGCTGGGATCTCACCCTCAGCTGCTTGCCGCACCTCGAGTCTCTGTTTGTAGTCACAACATCCGCTTTGATTTCCCAAGCTCCCGGGGATATGGAGGGCGAGCGGGAGAAAGTGCTTGATTGGTCGGGCTGGGCTAGGCCGTGGCCCGGGCCACATAGATCACTCCGCAAGATCAAACTTCGTTACGCTGCTGTGAATTACACAGACTACGGCTGGCGCGGTGCACTGAGTACTTGGGAAAAATCCCCTGAAGGCTGGCAGCGCACCGAGGTGTTGTTCGGAGAGGCTATCCAGGAGGCTTTAAGCGAACTTCCGCCCAGCGAGACATACGGTGGAGATTTGATGTAATACCTTCTCGATTAGTTTTTGCTTTCAAAGTCTAGCGTAAATTACCAGTACATACCACTACCGTGGAAGGCAGTAGTAGATCGAATGGAGCGTTGCTGATCATAAGTTGAAATTTGGATGGCCAGATGATACGAAAGCGCATGAAATACGCGATGTGAGCTGGCTGCTCAGGTGATATTAAGGCACTAGAATACAAGGTCTAAATACATCTCGTAGATGGCCTGAACGTAGATCATAGAAGGAGAAGGCGCGGCCTGACCGGCGCGGCAAGGAAAATGACGCGCCGGTCAGGCCAGACGGTTGTGGGTACTGAGATGATCACTGAGACAAGGAACTACGAAACGCGAAGACAATGCATGCATAGACGAGATATAATTGCCATTACTGAACGACGTGGGCGGAACAGTAGGGCACAATAACTCAAAATGAACGATACACTGGCGCCCGCAAGCAGCGCGAGAGAGTTCGTCAGTAAGGGCACAACGCACGGGGGATGAAACCGCTCACCTAGCAGCAGCACGAGAGAGTTGAGGGAAGCGCGGACGCTCCAGACTCCATTCACACCCGGCGAGGACCCCTCGGCGGAATTCGGGAGACGTGTCCGCGTGCGCGCAAGCAACGACAGACAGCCGGGGGTCGGCGACCGAAGGGCAAACTTGACAAGACACGTGGGCCGGCCGCGGCGAGCACGCCATCGTCCAAACCAATGGACCGCCGGAGCGGTGGAGCGTGCGCGCAGACACAACTCAGCCTCAGGGCCCTACAAGGGCGCGGTCTGCTCGCTTCGTTCTCTCGCACCGGTGACTCAACTTGTGAGATTTTCCTTCAAACCGAGATGAATGAGAGGTCAGCGCTTACGGGGCAGATGCGGCGGCCCGCGGATTTGGGGGCCGCTACCGGTGAGTACTTGAGTGGCGTTGCACGATCTAACAGCGAACTCGCATGATCGTGCAAGTCAATGAAGTTGAGCTGTGACAACTTCTACTACTTACCTGCATCACACACTGTCGGATCTGCCCCTTTTCGATGCTTCTTTGTGCGCTCCGTCATTCTCATTCGATTCTTCTTGACGCGAGAATGCCAGTCCCAAGGCCATCTCCGGAGCATGTCGCGCATATTCCACGAAGACCCTCAAGTTTGCTATTAGTGTGAGAAAGGGAGCCCAATATTTGACACACTGGCAGATCGCACTGATACCTCAACAGGTGGCATTTTCAGTTGTAGGTTTACAGTTCAATATACGTCATCCTGTCGTGCTCCTGCAGAGCCGTACGCCATCAGTTGGGGCCTCATGGTGCCCACCCAGTGCCCTTGTTCTCTGGGACTCTGTGAACGCTGACATCGCCGTTGTGCCACCTCCCCTACACTGCCTTCACGTACGGCGTCTCCGGTCGTGAATTCACATTGTAGCCGCCTTGATTCTCATCGCTCTGCATATCGCACCACCCGTGGGCCACCTGGCTCTTGTTATATATGCCCTTATGCCCTTTGATACGCCAGCTCTGGATGGTCCCCAAAGAATCTGCAGTGGTAAGTTACAGAGGTCTAAAAACGTGATACTCAGACTTCTAGTGCTCACAACCTCACCCATCGTTTTCGCCCCAGTTAGCATCTCGCCCCAATGAGTCCTACCACTCGCGCCCAGCGCCACACTGCTATGCTCAACGTACGTCTGTGGCCCATTTTTTGAGGACAGTTTTCTCAACTAACATGGCTTCAGGAGGCGAATACTGTGCAAGCAAAAGAAGGTCGTTACATCCATAGCGCCGCGAACTTGGAGGAGTTCATCGAACTCGCGACTGCTAATCCAGCTCAGGGTGCCGCCGTGCGCTTCTTCGTTTTGGATCTTCGAGGATACGAAGCCTTCCCTGCGCGTCGTGTTCGCGATGCACTTTCCCTTATCCCTGCACTATTTTGCCTCATGTTCTTTGTCCCGTCCCCCATCCCGGCTACACTTCTCTTTGGCGTCAAGATGCCAGAGTTACGTATCCTCTGGACCAACATCCCTCACTACATGGTCGCCGACTTCGTTGGGAGGAACCCCTCCATCCGCTTCATTCACGCCTTCGTACCTTGCCAAGGGCAACACATCTGCCCACTCAGTCTCATCAACTTCTCTGAAATCCTCGAACTCGTTTGCCCCATTCGTTGCTTGCCCTCCGCCTCTTCCTATCCGAAATTGGTATCGCTGTCACTGGATTCGACCCCCTCCGACGGACTCATTTCCTCACGCATCCCCGGCCTGCCTCCCTTTCCCAGCCTCACTATCCTCAAAGTCACATTCCCTGCGGACGACGGTTCGCTCATGGTTGTGATTATTCGCACCTTTCCGCATCTCAAGACACTACAGCTTACAGAGGGTCCTGCGTCTGTGGTATGTATTTCAATTATCAGAGCGTGCATGTCTGACCATTCTTGCTCTAGCCATCGCTCACTGAGGTACCCATGGTCCGTCCTTGGGAGTACCAGTTCGGCAGCTGGGACCTCACCCTCAGCTGTTTACCCCGTCTCGAGTTTCTATTTGTGGTCACAACATCCGCCTTGATTTCACAGGCTCCCGGGGATATGGTGGGCGAGCGGGAGAAGGTACTTGATTGGTCTGGCGGGGCTAGGTGGCCGCATGCTTCACTCCGCAAGATTAAGCTCCGTTACGCCGCAGTGGATTACGCAGACTACAACTGGCGCGGTGCACTGAGTACTTGGGAAAAATCCCCTGAAGGCTGGCAGCGCACCGAGGTGCTGTTCGGAGAGGCTATCCAGGAGGCCTTGCGCAAGCTTCCACCTAGCGAGACCTACGGCGATGACTTCATGTGATAGATTATGTCAATTAGGCGTAGATAATGTCATATAGAATAGTGGCGATGTCGAGGTCGAACAGGGATCTGAGACGAAAACACACGAGGCGGATGCGGTGTGACCTGAGCTGACATTCAACTACAAGACTACATACGCAGCAGACGAGGAGAATACTGTAGAGTGTAAGGGATACAGGAGGTCGGCATCGAGCATGTACAGGAGGACTCCGAGTGGTGCAATAAGGGAAGAATGAATTTAACAGGACGTACGAAACTGTGCGCAGGACGAGGGAGAATGGGCAGCGTTTGCGTAGGTGCGGGGTAAGTCGAATCGTACGAGAGGTCGCGAGTAGCCGCGAATGATCGCGAACGGGCGTTTGATGGTGCGTCAGCCGTGTCAGGGTCTGCAAGCGGTCATCGGATATCGGTGTATGCACGGTCGATAGTGGGGTCTGCGTCGGGCTGCATGGGTTGCTTCGGGGATGGTGGGAAGTCGAGCGTAGGCGATGAGTATGACTCAAGTGCCAGCAACGTGAGCTAGAGCCTAGCGCAATTTGGACCCTGCGTGCGTATATTGGCAAGCTGGTTTCATAGGGCAGCTACAAAATCGGGGCTATGGATGTATGAGGTAGAGCCCAGCCCATCCATAGATGACCACGCACCATTTGCCAGACATCCTACCACTGTTCCTCGTGTCCGTCATAGCATCCTCACGGCACTCCTCCTTCACAGTCATGTCATGCAGGCGGCCTTTACTTGAGAGCCCGCGTGGGATGGGATCACAGAGAGCAAGTCGACCGGGCGGCGGGCACAAGACCCGGCTGGCGTTTGAGGACTTACGAGATTAGGGTTGAGCACACGTCAGCTGTCGCATGAAAAGGCTGACATACTCAAGGATACAACTCACCGCAATACCGTGTGGATCATATACCCTGCAGGCCTAGGGTTGAGACAGGCAAAGCGAGAACAGACGTCACAGTGCTGATGAGAAGATGGAAGCGCTGAACCTCGACGAGTCGCTGGGAGCCACGGCATTATGTGCAGGCGCCTCTAGATCTAGCTCCCTCCTCCTCCTCCTCCTCCTCCTCCTCTGCTCAGCTGCGCTCTGATCTCGATCTCTCTTCCTCTATGTCATTGGCTGCGGACACAAAAGACAGTACCGGCGTTACCATCCAAACCAAATCATGCGAGTCGAAGGCAAGAGCAAACGCGTCCTTCCGAGAACTACCATCCTGCATCGCTTGCTTTGAAGGCGACTCGGTTCACTGTCGCTTCAAGGGTGAGTGACACAGTCAGACATATTGGGATATTATCACACTGCTGCAGGCTTCAGGCAGGTCTTGGTTGGCAGCGAAGCTCCTCTGATCTCATTCTCTGAGGGCGTTCACGAAGCTCCCCAGATTCGACGGGTCTTCAGCTCAAAATTAACTCCTCATTTTGCACGGGAACTCTCGGTGAGTGCTTGAGCTCGGCTCCCAAGATGACTGACTGAAGTTCTTGAGCAGCGACGTGTGGCTGAGGTTCTGCTTCCTGATCTCAAAGAGGAGCTGATACATATAACAAAGCAACCGTCGGTTCTCAGGGAAAGAGAGACATCGTTTCGAGTAGTCTGTGGTACGTGAGCTTCTACAATCCACCCGTAGAAGAGTCCGCTGTGTTTACTCACTCTCCCAGACATCTGTGCCACTGATCTTTTCTCCGGGGTTTGGTTCTGTCCGCAATGCGGGCTTGAGATATGTAGTCCATGTCGACGCGACCTCGACGTAGAGGCAGGCCAAGTTGTGGTAAGCTCATATCTCCGGGGCAGAATGCTACGCTACCAACTGAGATATTAGCCTAATCACTGGCATAAATACGGCGACTGTACAACACAAGAGAAGCACGGAGCCCAAAGCTTTCGACCAATTGGCCGAATACCTCCAGCAACTCTACACGAGAGCATTTGTTCCATGGAGAAAGCGATGGCATTTCAGTAAGACTTTCACTTGTAAAGTGTTCGGACTTTGCTTAAGACTCGTTCTGCAGGAAGCTGAGGCCTCCGCGCAAAACACTCCCAGTACTTCAGCCACCGGAGGCTACTAGATTCAAGGCGCACCGGGACATCTCTGACGTCGATTTCTTCCATATTTGGGACCATGGGAGGGCGATCGTCGTCACAGGCGTTCATCAAGATCTTCAGGGTGACTGGACCCCAGTGGAGTTCATACGCGAGTATGGCTCGAAGAAGGTGACGCCCATAGATTGCGTGACCAACAAGGCCTCCGCATCGGCGATGTCAGCGGCGGAGTTCTTCGGCCTGCTCCAGGATGGATCATCAGAGGGCACAGTCTGGAAACTGAAGGTGAGTTCACAACTTCACATTAAACATGTCCTCGCAGTCAGCGTGTCTGATGAGTACATATAGGATTGGCCTCCCGACGCGCATTTTAAAAAGGCTTTCCCAGATCATTGCGAGGCCTTCTTTAATTGCCTCCCTCAGTTTTTTCGGAGCATGGTAGATCTCAACGGGTGTCTTAATCTCGCCGCTTATTGGGCACAAAATGGAGTTCCGCCAGACTTAGGTGAGATTGTCTCAACTGCGCTCGCGCTCGTGCTCGCTGTGTGATAGAAAGCTGATTGCTCCGCAGGTCCCAAGCAGTACAACGCTATTGGGTTTCAAACACCCAGCAGCACCCATGGGACCACCAAACTCCACCTCGATGTGACGGACGCAATAAACGTGGCGGTCCACTCGACAGACACGACTACAGTTGCTGCCATTTGGCACATCTTCCCGTATGAATGCAACGATCAGATTCGGCAGTATCTACGTTCTCGAGATCCTCGTTTCGAGCGCGACCAACTGGATCCCATCTTGTCTCAATCTGTGTACTTGTCGCCTACTATGCTGGATGACCTCGACAGGGTGTACAACGTCCGACCTTGGGTGATTCATCAGCGCTGTGGGCAAATTGTCCTCATTCCTGCAGGGTGCGCACACCAGGTATTCATATTTGGTAATTTGACGTCTACCTTAGCTTTCTCATTCGCTGGACAGGTGCATAATGTGCAAAATACGATCAAAGTGGCATGCGATTTTGTATCAGTTCAACACCTTGCACGTGTGAAAGACATGATACCTGACCAGCGTCTCCATCGTCTTCGACATGATGGAGCTGAGGACGTTCTCCAGTTCCGAACACTATTGTGGTACAGCTGGCTGTCGATCTCAGCCGTTGCCAGTTGTGTTCAAAATGTACGTGCCCATCAGACGTCTTCGCCGAGATAATGTTGACATGAGGAGATTTCTAGGATGCTCCTCTACCTCTGGATGCGTCCGGAATCACGAAGGGTTCAAAGCGCCGCAGTAATGCAAAGGAGAAGAAAGTGCAGAGCAAGAAAGCTAAGGTGTAGCTACACGCAGCACACTTGCTCAGGTTTGCGCGGCGTCTTCTTGAGTGGACTTCAGGGTCTAGGGTGATGCCTGGCGACGGGCTGGATCTCGAATGACGATACTTTCCTTACTTCATGATGTATCTTGTACTTTAGACTAGCAGCGCACGTACATGTGGATTAAGTAGTAATGCTTCAGTCTATTTGAGCTACTGGCCGGGGGCGGTGAGATGCGCCCGGGCCATTACGGAAGAGGCCGACAGGCGCCCATCCCTGGCTGCGGCCGTCTCCCGACGTTCTGTCAGCCGCCCGAACCCATCCTTCGCTACCACCACTACCACCACCATCCCACTATCCTCCTCTTCTAAACGACGCGGCCAGTCTGCGACGCCCTGACGTCTTGTCCATGCACGAGCATCGGCCCTCCGATGGTACCCATGGCAGGGACAAGCATCGGGTAATCCGATGGCCCCCAGCAGGACGTCAGGCGTCGTAGCACGGGTTCCGCGATCATTCTTCCACCTACATATCCTTCATCCTCATTTCTTCGCTTCGTCCTCCATCTCGTCCATGCATGAGCGTCGGCCCTCCGATGGTACCCATGGCAGGGATAAGCATCGGGTAATCCGATGGCCCCCAACGAGACTCCGGACGTTGCCTTACCTTACGCTCCTATTCTCTTCCACATATCTTCTAATGCTCTACTTGCCGCATAACTCCCTACTACCGCGCTAGCTTCTCCAGGCCCAACCCACCTCGACAGTTAAGGTGCTAACAATGTTAGCGTCACGTTCAACTTTAGCGAAGCCTCGCAATACTACCAGCGAGCAGCCCTTCTAGTTTGATACTCTCATCCTGCAGGACACCGTCACTGGTGAGCAACACGGCCATTTCTATGATATCATCTGTGCCTGACGCGTTTGTAGAACCTCATGGTACGACACTCTCGCGGATTCTATCGACACCACCTCGATGGCCATCATCGCCGGACATGACGCCGGATACGCACCGCTACGTTGAGGGTGCTCTGGGGGTGTTCAAGCTAATCATCATCGTGCGTCTGCTACCTCTTCTACAAAGTATCTCCAAACCCACAATCTTTGATTATGTGGCGGGACTCTCCTACATGGCCCATCAGTGTAGTCAACATTGAGGTAGATGGGAAGAAGGCGTATGCGACCAGCGATCTCATGGAAGAGCACCAGCGCGACCCGCGCCCGTTCAGAATTCATGGCCATACGGACGATCAAATTGACAATGATCATCCATAATGGTACGCGTCTTGCTCTCCTCTTTTGAACATCTCCTAGCTAGCGCCCCACACCTTGTTGACCTCGCCATGACGTCCTCCGTCGCCAATGGGCCGAGGATGTTCTCGCCACTTCCATCAGCGCTGCCTCCAGTTCATTTTTCATCATCTCCTCTACCGGCGGACTACGCTGACATCCACCATCTCAGACCACACCGACCCCGAGCCCATGAAGGAGACAGTGCACGACGACAAGATGGCCGTGGGTCTAGGGCTCAGGCATTCGGTGGCGTTCCGACCAGGGATTCAGCTCTCTACTGTGACCATCACAGCCATCGACTATAGACCTATCGCCGGCCTCGCTCATAGGTTTCGACGATGCGACTACCGGTGACAACTCAGCCTTCCCCGTCGAGAGCGCTCTCGTCACCCTCCTGCAGGTCATCGATGACCGTCCAGGTCTCAATCGCGTAAGCCGTCAAATTCCCCCCAATCTAAAGGTCGTCGCTAGCAATTTCGGCCCAAAACTCCATTATCTCGAGGCCGCGGACGCCAGCGTGAGTCATCGTTGTTTGCTCCTAGGCCATGACCGTAGCTAACGTGTGCTATTCTTCCAGTCGTGCTCACCGCGGCGACAGCGGCCACGTCCAGTCCACTAATACATGTATGTTCTTGTCGGTTCTGTCTTGTAGGCTGACTGCACCCTCTGTACCCCTCTCTACAGATGTTTGCTTGAGCTATGGCTAGTGTGCATTGCACGTTGTGTCGCACTGGAGTGGGTCTCGAGACGAGCACCGTCTGCGCGTGCGCTATGGGCAGCGCGGAGGAACACGACCCGGAATCGCTCCCGCCTCTGGTACCTCTTGCTTTGTCGGGCAGGACGTAGGCACAATGTGGAACGACGCAGGCATGGACGCTCAGTTCGGTAGAGCTAGGTACGTCTACGAATGTTAGAATAAATATTTTCAACGTACATGCTGTCCATGAGTAGTCACGATAAGGAATACTATTGCTGTTTACTCACTCTGTTGTCGTTGGCTCATTGGTGAGCTCTATACGCCTTCTAAAACATTGAGTAAATCAGTGTACACATGCGGGAGGTGCTAGAGCACCTATCTTTCGTCCCTTAGTTCCATGTCGCGCGCATGCGCCACTCAGTCTTGAGCCACCCACCACATCCCCTCCTTCGTCCCTCCTCTGTTTTCACAGTTACCTTATGGGCAAAAAGCAGCATCTTTGTCTTTGCTCACTCTGCCGGCAATTCAAACATCTCGCTCCGGACGGTGAAGAAGCAGAGGGATTGTGGCAAGATCTCAGAAAATGGAAGCAGCACCGTGACGACGATGAGCTCCGCAAGTCCCAAGACGAGTATATTATGCATGAAGCCTTAACACAGTCCATCCTCAGTCTCCCCCGCACGAGCTCCTTGGCTACTCGTCCTTGAGACGAAGACATTGAGCCCGTGCTCTCACATCAACAGCCTGCCCGTCATCCTCCGGTGAGTTACCAGTGGGAGCTATTACCGATCGCGCGTTGTAGTCCATGTCCATCTTACCTTGCAATGCAGATGCAACCTCTGCCCGAAGGAGACATGCCTCATGTTTCCAACGAAGCCATATCACATACTTCGACAGGCTCACGCACGAGATCGGGGAGCGTACAGGGGTTGGACGACGATGACGGCGGGGGCGACAACAACGTTGAAATGGAAGACTCTACGGTGCGCTTTGCGAATAAATTAGACTATTCAATGTACTCAGGTCTTTCTGTTAGAAGTCAGACGACATTGCTCGTCGAATATCTGAACTTTCTTTGCTCGAATCCGCGTTGTATCACGAAGGGCAAGCTGTAGACGACAACCACGAGCTGGTCTTCCGTTCCCCCCCAATGTCCATCAATGATCCTCCCGGGCAGCTGTCTCCATCACACAAGGACAGTACGACGTTTCTTTCCTTCAGGAACTGGCTTGAGACCCAGCGAGCCATCTTGCACACGCTCCCGCCTCTTGGCCATCGGGACGCCGACCGAAGACGTTGCATACTGCTTCAAGAGGTATCTAGTGGTCTAGAGAGACTATTGTCCATCGAAAGGATGAGCTGGGAGCGAGAGAAGCTCAGGGCGGGACTGTATGGGTTCCAAGACGAGAACATCACAGCAGGGGCAAAGGTTATCTGGACAGGTGCGTAAAAGAACATATCTCTACTGCAATAATGCTCAGCGTGATACGTGGCAGATAAACTCAACTTCTCTCCCTCAACGTTCCAACCGTTTATTCTCATCACGCTCATTGTGACCAGCGCGTTGCACACACTTTCGGGGCTCAATCGGGAGGCTACGGACTTGGTGCTCATTTTAGTGCGGACTGTCCTCGTTAGCGCTTACATCTCTTGCGCAAAGCCTACCACAAAGACGGGAAGAGAAGGTCAATCACGGCTGACGCAAGCGCAGAAGGTCATCTTAGACTATATCCCCCGTGATGTTCGAACGGCTCTCTCCCGTCTCAAGCTTGAGCCCAGTATCGTTCGATTTGCTACGTGCCCGAAGTGTTGCAAGACGTATGCCCCGGACCCCTCTGATCCTAACTGTCCATATCCCCTAATCTGCACCTTCTCGGAGACCGACCAACCGCCGTGCGGAACACCGCTAGTACAGAAGATCAAGCATGCACCGACGTCCAAACATTCACCACCCACTTTCACTTACGCACCCGTCCGACCATACCCTTACCGCTCGATCTTCTCGTGGATTGGAAAGCTCTTCATGCGGCAAGACCTCGAAGAGCTCCTCATCAAATCATGGGAGTGTTCTGTACCTTTTCCAGGCGCACCTTGGAAAGACATCCTGCAAGCCCCCGCGCTACGCAACTTCCGTGGGCCGGATGGCTCCCTCTTCTCACAGCAGAAAGATGGCACATGTAACCTCGTTTTTAGTCTGTTCATCGACTGGTTCAATCCCGGAGGGAACAAGATTGCTGGGAAGTCGAAGTCTCTTGGTGCCATCTACCTTGTCTGCTTGAATCTCCCTCCTAACATCCGTTTTCGGCCCGAGAACATATGCTTAGTTGGAATCATTCCTGGCCCCTACGAGCCATCTGTCGATGAGATCAACCACTTTCTTCGACCCCTGATCGACGAGCTCCTGACACTCTGGCACTCTGGCATTCGCCTCAGCACTACAGCGCTCTCTACATCAGGCCGCCTGGTCCATGCCGCTGTCATCCCCCTTATTTGCGACGTTCCTGCGCTGCGCAAGGTCACCGGTTTTGCCGGGCATAGCGCGCACCATTTCTGCTCATTTTGCCTCCTACGCAAGTCGCAAATCAACGACTTGTCTCGCAGTGAGTGGCCTATGCGAACTTGTGAACAACACCGGGCTATCGCAGAAGAATGGCGTGAGGCGAAGACTGAAAAGGCTCGGGCGGTTCACTTCCAACAACACAGTCTTCGATGGTCGGAGCTCCTCCGTCTTCCATACTGGGACCCGACGCGCTACGCACTCGTGGATGCTATGCACAATCTGTTTCTTGGCGAAGTTCGCCACCACGTTCGTCAGGTGTGGGGTGTGCAAATCCCTGACGAAAAGCCAAATGCGACAAAGAAGCCTAGCAAGGTCCGCCCGCACACACCGCAAGAGCAGCAGGCTTGGCTCAAGAGCCTTATCGAAGCTCTCAAGGAGGGAAAACGCTCAGCAGTTACAAAACCTCGCGTTGGCTACCTGTCTGCTTTAGCGAAGCTAAACGATATAGTCCCAACCGTGTTGAACAAACAAGGATACGCGGACGCGCTAATGGAATGGGTACGTACTTTGCATTCTCAAAGTACGTTCGAGCACATTGATATGACGTCTATGGAACCAGGTAAAGGAGAATTCGGTTGCTCAGCTCAAGATACCACCACCCCTTCCTGCAGAATCGACAGACTTTCATATCGCAGAGAACGAACATGATATATCCAAGTTTCGGATACTCACACCAGACCTCATCCAGGAGATTCGTCGCGACATCAAAGGGACGTACCTTCCATCCTGGATTGAGCGTCCGCCACTGAACTTTGGCAGCAAGTCGCACGGCAAGCTGAAAGCAGACCACTGGCGGACTGTGTGTACCATTAGCTTGGTCATCACCCTTGTACGCATCTGGGGTGCTGCAACAGCAACTACGCGGGACACTTTACTGCTAGACAACTTCCTCCACCTCGTCATAGCCGTTGATCTTGCCACACGGCGGTCCATGGATCCTGATCGTGCTCGTCTCTTTGACGAGCACATGTTCGCCTACCTTCACACTCTCCTCGACTTGCGCGATATCACTTTCGTCCCCAACCACCATCTATCCCTCCACCTTTGTGCCTGCCTTCTCCTCTTCGGACCTGTACACGGGTGGTGGGCATATCCCTTCGAACGATACAACGGTCTCATCCAGCGCTTGAAGACGAATCGTAAGATTCGTAAGTTGTTTGCGGCTATACGCTCACCTCAACACACCGCTCATTATGTGCTACAGAGGAGATCCCACTCACCTTCATGCGTGCCTTCTACGCTGGCAACGAGTTGCGATGGCTCTTTGATTCAACAGATTGGCCTGACACCGAGGAGTTCTCCGAACTCATTGGTGCCTTTAGAGAGGTTTATGGTGACATCAAGCAAGGATCACATATTCTTGACACCATTCCTGGATACAATCCATCCGAACGATCCCTCAATGACGTATTTCAAGACTTGGACGACACACTACTCGATTCCTCGCTTTACTCCTCCTTGATCAGTCTAATCAATCGCGCGTGCACTGAAAGAAACTCTACTCTGTTTACATCGCTATATGCAGACATGGACGACCATCGTCCTCGCCTCTCTCGTCGCGTCCGATATATTCCAAGGTTCGAAGTCAATGGTGTTATGTTCGGAACTCGCGAAAAGATGATCCGCAACTCTTTCGTCTGCTTTCGGGATCCGGCATCTAGCGACCAACCGGATGTGGAGGCAGGTCAGATCTCACAAGTCTTTCTACACCGCCGTGCAGGGTCAGATGGTGAAGAACTAGTACAAGTGTTTTTCCAAATCGACGTGTACAAGCCTCTCTCACACGAACACGCTGTCCACGATCCTTACCGTCGTCATCCTCTCTTGAACACTCAACTATTCTACGACTGCTTCGGAAGAACCACCATCATACGAGGAGAAGATTTAGTTTGTCATTTTGCTGCCCTCAAATACGTTCCCGAGGTTATTGGACAAGATTGCATCGTAGTGCGAGCTCTGGATCGTGTAAGTGCCGGACCCTAATGTCTACCAACACCATGCTGACCCTGACGCAGAGTTAATTCAACATGTATGTATGGTAGAGATACTGTCACATGTGATTCGTCATGCTTGCAGGGGTGGTAGGATCTTTGGTAACTTGCAGAACTGTCAAGCTGTACTGCTTTCTAAATCCGGCGTGTGCACCGAGGTGTATTGAGCAGGCATAGTCACAGCTAGGAGCGTTCTGATCTTGCCGCGCAGCGCTTCGACATACTTAAAGACCTCGAGTATCGCGACTGGTATAACTTCTTGTAGCTACGCGCACGGAGACACATATGCACGCGTGGAGCTGCACCCAGGGACGTTCTACGCGTAGAGTCAGTCTACGCTTTGCTGACGCTGATAAGGGCTGTTGAATTGCGCAGTATTAAAGCTGGGAGCTCCTGCGCAACCATATAGTGGATGTTGTGCACTAGCGCAGAGCTACGAGTAGTTCTGTGACTGCTACTATAGTTGAGGTCTCAGGGTAACATTGAGAGGTACATGCACGCACACCACTGGCGTAGCTACCATGTAGCTGCCAGCCATGTGGCGCATGTAGCTACAGCGCACCTACTCACGCCACTGGTGTAGCTACGGCGTAGCTGCGAGCTGGCTGGTGCATGTAGCTACGGCGTAGCTGCGAGCTCGGTGGTGCGCGCAACTACGCTGTAGCTACAGGTTTGGTGGTCCTGTGGCCTTTCGCCACGATGAGCTCCTTGGCAGATGAATATCGAGGTTGCGATGCTCCCGGCAAACACACAGATTGCGACTTGCGCGCGCGCGCAATGTGGGTGCGACCCTGCTCTGCTGATCCAGGCGCTATGCCCAGGTCATGCACATGTCGCACGCGCGTCCGTCGTACGTACAATGCTCGCGCGCGCGTCCGTACAATGGTACATCGCACGCGCGTCCGTACAATGGTACATCGCGCGCGCGTCCGTGTATCGCTCGCGCGCGCGTCGTACATCGCTCGCACGGGTCCGTACACTACTCGCACAAATCTACGTACTAGTGCCTCAGACACCTCTAACCCTAGCAATATGTGCGGAATAGTTTACA
>NDFF03000190.1:0-69678 GCA_002150815.3 Grammothele lineata | reverse complement strand
TCTACATGTGGAAGAGATTGGTCTGAGTTGGCAGTGTTACACAACGAGGACATTGATAGAAGCGACAAAAGCAATCGGAATTTGGAACATAGAAACTTGAGTATTCCGAGAGGTCGTTCCGCGCGAGAGCACCATGCACAACCGTCAATGCGTATCGACAAGTTGAAGATGCTCCAGAGGTAGTCTGTTGCTTACCCTCCCTACACAGCAGTTCCAGAGTCGATTCGGAGGGTGACTTGGACTCGAGGAGGGAGTCGGACGGAACAGGGAGGTCACCGTCGGAGTGAATCAAGTGCCTGCCATCGAAAGTCACGTGCACAACGGGAGACAGACGGGCCCTCAGATTAGACGCCTGCCATCGAAAGTCACGTGAAAATGCTAACGCGCCGGTATTAAACACCGATTCTCTAAAGAATTCCGAATCACCGACTCTCATCGGCTTTTGCTTGTGAACTTGTTCCGCAGGCGCTGCTTGCTGCTTCCCAGACTGCTCTCTGTGCTGCTTTTGACGGACTTCTGCGCCGCATTCTACAGCGCAAAATCAGTGATACGTCAAGCTGCAAGTACGTTCGATACGTAAGTCTCCATCGCCTCACCCTATCCGTTACTTTGCGCAAAGCTCGCTGGGATCTTCGCACTTATACTGTACACCCTTCAGCTCGCTTCTTTATAGGTTATCTCATTTCCGATCTACACCCAACAATGTTAGGCCAAGAACTGCTGCGAAACTCACAATAGGCCGCGCTTCGTGGCAACTTTGACGAGCAGTAGTACGATCATCAGTCCATCTTAATTCTGTAGCAGACGATGAAGGACACGCTTCCGCCGTTAATCGCCTCTTCATTCGCCTGGCAGTGGCATACACGCCTTGTTTTGGCGAGAATATTTGTAAGTTTCGCAGGCATAGATAAGTTCCTCAGCACAGCAACTAATGAAAACGCATCTATAGGCGGAGTCATTGAGGAATGAACATTCCTAACTGTCCACACCAGTGGACAACGCTCAATCAACCAAACGCCGCTCAGCCGCCGTCGTGTGCTCGTGGCGTATTCCATGTATCGATAACACGTGGACCACCCTCTCTGTTCCGAGGACGCCACGAATCCCCAGCACATGCTGCGTTGCGTCTACACTCGTTTATAGAGACCGGTGCGAGAGGTAGCTCGCACCCCTCCCCTCTTTCGCCGGCGTCTCGTTTCGAAGAAGTTACAATGGATCCGGCTTCTACGCCCCCAGTGCCGGGTTCGCTCCTCAGTCTGTAAGCACCAGTTGACTCGTACATTCGAGAAGCATACCGGCTGACCCGGTGGCCGAACCTCATTGCAGTGTCGGTCCTACGGTATGCACCGCCCTTGGTAAAATTGCATGAAAGCACTGCTTGATCCTCCGGTATAGTTTCTAGGCGCTATGTTGTCGTGGACGCTCTTCGGCGTCTCCGTAGCTCAGCTTTGTGAGTTTATCACCCCTAACTGCGATCGAGGCCGGATCCAACTTAACTTTGACTCTGCTTTGACGCTACGACTGCACAGACATCTACCACGTTTCCTTTCGTCAGGAGCGAGCTGCGATATGGATGGCTGTATATGCACTCTTTCTTCTCGACATCATCCAGAGCGTCTCCGTGACGGACCAGGCATGGCTGATGGTATGCAAGGGCTGGGGGAGAGAGGACATACTGGACGAGGCCGATTGGTCGTACGTGGCCATTCCGATCGTATCCGGCTTATGTGAGTGCTTGCCGTAGTGAACATTCTCGGAAGACTAGTAACGGACCGCCACCCTATCCTAGCCGCGTTCTGTGTCCAGATCTTCTACGCATGGCGCATCTGGAAGCTCAGCACGTGGATAGTGGTCCCAGCGCTTGTCGTCATTGTGAGTTTGCCTTCTGTCTTGCATTGCATTCCGGCGGCGAACAGTCGTTGATAGTGCGCCCTCTAGACGGCATTGACAGAGCTTGGCGGTGCTATGGCTACCGGTGTTCTCGTGAGTCTTTCGGATGGATGCGGGACGTTCACGGGGCCTGAACCTGATCGGAGTAGTGTTCAACCGTCAACAAAGTCAGTAACATGCACGAACCTGCGCTCAGGAAGAGTATCGTATCGTGGCTTGCAGCGAGCGCAGCCTGCGATGTGGTGCGTACCGCACCTGTCATCCCATACGTCCATGAACCTTAACCGTCGCTTGCCGTCCAGACCATCATGGTGTCTATGCTCTACCTGGTGCGTCAAATTCGTGTATGGTCTGTCACCGCGACGCTTAGCGTGGCCGCCGCGCAGTTATACAGCGCGAGACAGCGCCTGAGCACGTTCCGGGAGAGCGACCTCATGGTCAGACGCCTCATCCGTTTGACAGTCGAGACGGGCTCCGCCTGCGCCATCAACGCTATTCTCGTCCTCGTATTCTTCTTTGCGCTCCCAGACACCGATGTCTTTCTCGGCGTGTACGTTGTCTCTCTTCTTAAACTCCGGTCATCAGAACTCATCATATATCTCTCCCAGAGCTGCGATCCTGGGCAAAGGTAAGCACTAAGAGGATTAAAGTTTTTCGCGCCGAACATCGAGGCTGACAGCGGGCTTTCGTCACGCGTGCCGTGTCCGCAGTGTACTCCAACACGCTCATGACCTCACTTAACTCCCGTGCCAACATCGCCGCGCGCGGCGCTCACAACCCACCCACTAGCTCCGCTACAACGCCAGGGACGAGCAAGATGTTTCGGAGCGCTACCTCTATGTTTGAGGTGGAGGCGGAGAGACCCGAATCTCGAGGCGGGATTGAGATTCTTATCTCTCACGTTACCGAGTCTGACAGGCATGCGAGCACGGCGAGCCTGTCGTCCAATGCGAAGAGCGTGCAGGTGGGTGCGTTTACGTGACCCCTGTCTGATGGAAAAGAAAGCTCATGCACTGTTACGCGGACGCGAAATAGAACTGGGACTCTGATGTCGAGCTGCAGGGTATCGCACCGGCCGCCGTCGCCGGGGAGAAGCGATGTCGTTTACAACATGCCTAGCGTTGGCAATATCACGATCTTTCTTGAACATGCGTCGGAGTTGCGAAGACGTTGAGTAATGGCTGGACTTATACAGCAGACTGCGCTTAACGCCGAGCTCGCCGCGAAAGAAGCCCAGGGTAATGGGGGCATCTGAAGTCCATGAGATATTTTTGTCGCGATTTCCCACAAACCGGGGTGGACTGCCCTTTGTGGCGATTTAAACTATGAGCTTCTTCGGCGCCGGCAAAAACGTGGGAAAGTGAACTGTATGCTCTGGGCCGCCGACGCTCAACCATCATCTTCTGGATGATACTCCTCTGGTTCTTGAATCCTCTTTCTCGCGCTCTTCGCCCGGTGCGTTAGGCTCTTGCCACCTTCGTGCCTAATTGAACTCACGAAGCAAAGCAGTAAGATTCTCTAACTTCACCACGTCCGAGAATGGCAGCCTCAACGCTACGTCGGTTCAACAAACCGTACTCCAAGTCGCGAATCGTCGAACCCCTCTTTCTGCACCCGTAAGTCGAAGCTGTATACCAATCACCTCGCGTCCCGGCTCCACGTCGGGTCGTCACGCTGATTACCTTCTCATCAATTCTACGCAACCTCATTTGACTGCGCTCAGTGTACACCTGGTGATTTCCAGATCCTGACGCATCTTCTTCCGGGGTCGACTTGCGCCGCCGCCCCCCAAGGTGGCTCACGGAGCCGTGCGATGGCGTTGGAAACGACTCCTCGACCGGCCAGCGGACAATCCAAGGCGATCCGAAGGCACTCTTCGCCGTTCCTCGGGTTGGCCATCACGTGGCAACTCCTTTGAACCTCGGGTCCGATCGCCGTCCGTACAGGTTTCGTCGGTATGGATCGTCTGTCGGACAGAGACATTGATTGGCCCGAGATCCTTACAGCGCCGGAGAGGAATATCGGCTCCTCCATTTCAACGGGCTTACTGCATGAGGGCGACACGCTGGACGTGCTGTCATCCGTGGAAACACGACATCTCCACCGTCTTCCCATGGCGTCTCCGAAGAGCTTCGTGGCGCGCGCGTACGGTCGGTCCGATTCCAGAATCACGTACGCCCTTGACGCTCACCGGATGCGTGCTCCTTTATAGTAGGAAGCCGGACGAGAGGGCATTGGCACCCGTTTCTACCCACTCCGGCGTCACCCCCACCCGAAGGGCTCCAATGTCGAACTCTTCTGCGCCTACGCCTCCGGTGCCCAGCTCGGTCATTGCTCGGTACGCCTCGCTCTATATGACCAGGAAGACATCCGCTAACCTCACCCAATCATATGACAGTGTCGCTCCTACGGTGTGTACCCCTCATGCCGTTGTTGTAGCTTATATTAATCTTCCCCGCAGTTCTTGGGTGGTATATTTTCTTGGGCGTTATTCGGCGTCTCCGCGGCCCAGCTGTGTACGTACACCAGTTTCTTCATGTGTACGAAATCCAGCTTGGAGGCTGACCTCGACCGACGTTATTCGTTACTAGACATTTATCATGTCTCCTTCCGTCAAGAGCGTCAGGCGATCAAAATGGCCGTGTATGCGCTCTTCCTGCTCGACATCGCACAGAGTGTCGCTGTGACGGATCAGGCGTGGGAGATGGCCGTCACCGGCTGGGGGCGCATGGACAAGCTCAACCAGGCGAATTGGTCGTACGTCGCCGTCCCTATTATCTCAGGCCTGAGTAAGTACCCTGCTTCTACTGGCGAGCGGAAGCGTCTGATGACAACCTATTCCCGGCGTCGTCGATAGCTGCATTCTGTGTTCAAGCCTTCTACGCATGGCGTATCTCGAAGCTGAGCAAGTGGAGGATAATCCCATATCTAGTCATTGCAGTGCGTATACTCGAGACTTTATCGTGGTATAGCACTGACGCTTTACCTGGCAGACGGGGCTGATCCAACTTCTTGCGGCGATTATCACTGGTGCCTTCGTGAGTTCACCGTGCTCTACTGCGCGTTCAAGTTGTGACCGCCGAGATGCAGGACACGAAAGTCAAAACAATCGACAGCCTACATGACCTCGCTACCGCCATCAGCATCAACACCTGGGTCATAGGGAGCGCCGTGTGCGATGTGGTACGAGGTTCTCGTGCCGTCCCGCGCAGTAGCCATCGTTAACCGCATGTTGTCATACAGACCATTATGGTTTCTATGCTTTACCTCGTTCGTCGCTCTAGTTGTCTCCTCCTGTATCGTCCTAACACACAGCCCTCCACTTATACAGCTCTACAGCGCGAGACAGCGGCTGGGTCCCTTCAAGAAGAGTGACATGATGGTGCAGCGTCTGATCAGGCTGACCGTCGAGACTGGCTCGGCGACCGCCATCACCGCCGTCCTTGTAGTCATATGTTTCTTCGCCCTTCCGGAGACAGACGCATTCATCGGCGTGTAAGTTCGCCATCTCCTCCCCGCACTGTATCATTGGGCTCACCTCCTATCCGTCAGAGCTGCGATCCTGGGCAAAGGTAAGATGACTGCGGATCCGTCGGCCGAAGACTGAGGCTGACATTGACCTTATTACCTTCGCGCCGTGCACGCAGTGTACTCTAACACACTGATGACGTCGCTCAACTCGCGGGCAAACATCTCTGAGTGGAGTTCCCAGGACACGCAGGCAAATTCTTCTGCACAGGGTACAAGCAAAGTGTTCCGGGGCGCCTCCGGCCGCCTGGACGCGGCCGACATCGAGTCCCGAGGACCCATTGAAGTACATATTTCGCACGTCACGGAGTTCGATCGCCATACAAGCAGCGTACCGTCAAGAGACAAGGGCCCGCAGGTACGTCGCTCGCCATGTTTGAAGGCTGGTAGAAGATACTCACGTCTGTCATCATTGTGCGATAGGCCTTGGATTTCGACGTGGAACTGCAAGATGTCAGCTCGCCCGTGAAAGATGATGACAAGCGACGCTCCCTCTCAATTCCGTAGAGCGGGTATTCGGACTACTACTCTCCTTTCACACCCTTAAGTCTTGACTTATTAACGGAAACGCGGCTGTTGGCACGCATATTGTACTTGTTTTGGCGTACATACTGTGATACCACGATGCGCTCAGGGCCATCGCCTGTACCTGGTATGTTGACAGTCAATGTTAGGATGGGTTTTGTGCACCCTCGTACGTGTTGCTTCGGGCGAGCCCCTGGAGCCTCCAAACGTAACGAAAGCGTGCATGTTGGACACGGCGGCGGCGGTGTGGTATCAGACCCTGGGATTAGTAAATTTTAGCTGAAGATGGAGGGCAGGTACTACGCGCATTATGCAGATGACCTTTTGGCAGCAACGTTGAATATTTCAGCAGCCCAAGTTCCGCCGGAGACCGTCCAGACGATCAATGGCTTGAAGCCAACTCAAATCGCCGGGCAAGTTTGGCTTGGTTTTGGCTTCGGGCGATATCGGTACCCTTGGAGTCATGTGACTGCATCTTTTTATGGTAATGGCCTAGACCGTGTGTATCTGAGTCAGCAGGCACTGACGCCAAAGCCGCGCCAATGATTCTCGTCGGCGCTTGGCAACTTCGTCTGCTTGCCTTGCTCTCGTCGCCGAGGCCCATGGGAGCCAACGCCTCATCTTTCAGCACGGTTATTTGATCACAGTACAGTACTATGTCTCATCCTTCATGTTGGCTCCTCGGTCTCGAATCAGCACTCGACATTGCTTAACTTCAAGTTAGTATGTCACGTCATCTCTTGAGTTCGCCCCAATCTCACCCGCCCGTCTTCGAACGACGTCAAGCAATGAAGAGCGGTTTTGAACGCATTTGTGATGAGGCGTATCATGCGGTTGATTGTCAAGGCTGGCTCTGCGTGCGCCGTTAACGCGCCGTTCTCATCGATAACATCTTTCAGTCTCTCAGAAACCGACTCGGACCTATATCTCGGAGTGTGCAGGCTCATCCCTGACGATGTATTCCGCTTGACGCTCTAAATGCTTGTTCCTATTCTATGAACTGTCTTTCTAGGGATTTGTACGTCCTCACAGTAATGCATTGGCCAGGGCGGGTCCTGGGTTTCTGACGCTCTCTGTACTGCAGTGTACTTCAAGACTCATGACGTTAATCAATTCCCGCGCGAGCATTACACCCCGCAGCGTCCGCAATGCACAAGCGACGTCTTCGCATCCCGCCGGCGAAAAGATCCCACGGATCACCGTTGTGCGCTCCGACGCGGAGGCAATCGAGTTTCGGAGATGCATAGTTGAGATCTACGTCTCTCTTTCACTGGGCCTGGCCGGCAGGCAACAGTGTTGAAGGGCTCGGAGTTATTTGTAGGCAAATTTCACAGTTTTGCAGCGACGTCGCAATCCTCAAGTCTTCATTTACTTGGGTAGAACTGGACGATCGACGTGGAGTTTCAAGAACCCGAGCGCAACTCGAAGGCGCCGATGCGGACAAGGAGCGAAGCCTCGTGATATGGTGGCTATACGATCCGCTTTCATCGTGGCGGGATGTGCTTCCGTCGTGGTGGATGTGTATGACTTGAAACGAACTCAGGGTGAGTCATCCAGATTCCCGCGCGTCGTCCCCGCCCACATCACCGGGTTCCTAATGCCGGGTATATAGTGTCTGGAGTGAACTCCCCGTTGTGGTTCAGGAACAACGTTCCTGTCGCACCGCGCCGCAACAAGGCGGTGATACACGTGGATATGCATCCCGTCGCAACACAATCGTATCAGCAACTCGCACGGGTCGCCGACAAAGGCTTAGTTTCACCACTATGTACCCGCCTTGTGCCATGCAGTGCCGCATCTCCATTCGTCAAGCCCATCACAAACGCTATTTATGGCGGCGGTCGCTTAATTCTCATGTAAAGGAAATGGAGGACACGCAGAGGTAATAGTTGTTCCCTAGCCTCTTCCATTTACCCAAAGTCTACCGTCTCTAATGGCGTCTTCTGCGTCCCCGGTGGCTTTGGTTCCTGGATCCGTTCTCGCTCAGTATGTCTGTATGCTCACTCGAGAGGCCTTTGCTGACATGAACCTCATTCCTAGAACTGGTCCTATGGTACGCCCGGTCCATCTCAACCCTGGAGTTGACTCTGATCTCGAACGACCCAGTTCATCGGGGCAATCTTATCGTGGATGCTCTTCGGTGTCTCAGCTGTGCAACTTTGTCAGTCAACATTTTCTCCTCCTGTGGCTACGACATGCCCTGACTCCCAAATAGACATCTACCACGTGTCCTTCCGTCAGGAACATCTGCGAATCGTGATCGCAGTGTACATCCTCTTCTTACTCGACATAGCCCAAGTTGTTTCTATCACGGACCAGACGTGGCAGATCGTGTGCAAGGGCTGGGGGCGGCCTGACGTGCTCGGAGCGACTGGGTGGTCGTACGTGGCAGTCCCCATGACTTCCGGCTTGAGTAAGTTTAAAGCCGCGCAACCTCACCACGGGCGTCCGGAGGTAGTAACTCATTAATCCATGTTATCACAGTCGCGTTCTTCGTTCAGATATTCTATGCGTGGCGGATATCGAAGCTAAGTAAATATAGAGTGATCCCTGCGCTCGTCGTTATTGTGAGTACATTTGACGTTCCATAGGAAGTTAGAGGTTGATTGTCGTTGAACGTTGGTCATTAGACCGCACTATCGCAGTTATGCGGCGCATTAATGACAGCGATCCTCGTATGTTACGTTCAGCGGTTGCATGTTAGTTCCGAGCGTGACTTTGAAACCACAGGCTACAACGGTCTCGACCATTGTCAGCTTCCACAAGACTTTGACGACTGTTAGTATCACGCTGTGGCTCGCGGGCAGTGCGGCGTGCGATGTGGTACGAGATGAGCCCATTTCCAATATCTACTCTTCCTGATCGCCCGGACCCTTTAGACCATCATGGCGTCCATGCTCTACCTGGTTTGTCGTACCTGTGAAGAGCGCGTGTCATCGTGTATTGAGACTTCTCTCTTTTCAGCTGTACAGCGCGAAACGCCATCTGAGCAGTTTCTCAGATAGCGAACTCATCGTCAAACGCCTCATTCGACTCACGATTGAGACCAACTCCGCATGTGCAATCAATGCGGTGCTCACCGTGATACTCTTCTTCGTCCTTCCGTCAACCAATGTTTCGTATGGCATGTATGTCATCTCTCGACATCTCATGCTTTGGCCATGCTGGGATTGACTTCTGACGTTTCTATTCAGAACTGCTACCTTGGGAAAAGGCGAGTTTTTTGAATCTATCAGAAGGTATAAGGCTAACACGGAGCCCACTATTCTTGATTTCTGGTAGTGTACTCAAATACTCTCATGACGTCGCTCAACTCACGCGCGAGTATTGCTGCGCCTCATGCGCCAAGCTCGGCGCAGATGAGTTCTTATTGGGATATTAATGAGGGAAAGGCGTTCCGAAGTACTGTTGGGCGTCCACAGGCTGCAGTGGATGTTGAGTCAAGGGCCGATGACGTCATCGCGACGCACGCCTTGCGCGTCGCTGAACCCGGGAAGCATGCAGGCTCTACGTAGATAATGTAGCCATGAGTATACAGGTAGCGGTTTCAGTGTTCGTACGCGCTGCATAAAGTGGACCAAACGTATCGTTGGGATAGGCTCACGAAGGAAAAAGCAACGTCAAATTCGTAAGTCACTAAGTAGTGCGTTCAATCGGGACCCATTGGGGCTGTTGTGCAGCGAACCGATCAACGCGCGCGCCGGTGATGCCCGATAGTCCTGCGTTGGCACTAAGCGCTTGTGACTTTGCAGCATGTTGAGACTTGCGCCGACGTACCCAGCCAACTTGAAGTGATTTGTACGGTTAGTGAGTCACCTTGAACCTCGATTAAGAAGATTGGAGCCTGTGCTGAATATACTATTTTCTAAAATGTTCGTATCATAACGCATTCAGCCATCCTAGCGATCTGTATCGCAGAACGGCGAGCTGGGCAGTCAGGCTCTGAAGTAGGCCCTGCTCAGCGTCTGCGTTCGCTGTTCAACCTTGAACCACTTTCGAGGGTTAACAGCCATATCGGGAACACCTACATCCGCGCGGGCACCAGGGCTATGGCATTAGCTGCATGACTCAGAGCGAGCGAGTACTCAGTGAGTTTGGACCACGCCTCCGCTATGCCTCTGTTCCGTAACTACCCTAAAACAGCGCCTCAGTCCAAGCTGAGGTAGACGCCCTCCTTGATTGAGTTGCGATGGCCTCGTGTTGTTCATGTACACGTCATCTCTACAAGGTTCGTCGGACTCGTTTTCTAGTGAGGCATAATATGGTAAGTAGTATTCCGGCGCGACGTAGAGTAAATGTTATATTAGTGATACTGATACTCACTTCTCCGACCCTTGCCTCAAAACATATGAGCGACAGCGTGGAACTCATATCCCTAGACGTCTTGTCATGATATCAGATATGGTGGCCATATAGCTATGCGGCTCGGCGTCGAGGCGTTCTCCTGGAAGCCGGTCCCCGGTGGTCCTTTCTCCGACCGGACCGCGCAAACGCTATCGGTGGGCGCCCGTGAAGAGTCCGTGTAAATTGCCTGGAGCGAGGCGAAGAGCTGATACCCCTCTCCTTCTCTCGCTCGACTACCCAACGTTTACCCCGATGGATTCCTCTGCCAGTCCTGCGACCCTGATCACTGGGTCAGTTCTTGCGCAGTAAGCTCTCTCTCGCATGGCGTCTTACGCACATACGGACACACTGCTTATTTTGCTCCTCTAGAACTAGCCCTCTGGTACGTATAATGTCTCTCTTTATCGGATATATCTCGAGGTGATACGATGTGACAGTTCATCGGAGCCGTTCTATCATGGATGCTGTTTGGTGTCTCCGTTGTGCAACTATGTGAGTTCCTATATTTACTTCGCTCGCACGAGACTCTGACGACAGAGAAGATATTTACCATGTCTCCTTTCGCCAAGAGCAAATGAAAATCTGGCTCTCGGTGTACGCTCTTTTTGCTCTCGACATCGCTCAAGTCGTTGCAGTGACGGATCAAGCGTGGCAAGTTGTATGCCGAGGGTGGGGGCGCCCCGACATCCTCGGAGCCACAGGATGGTCGTATACGGCTGTCCCCATTACGTCCGGTTTGAGTGCGTCCCCTCTTTTCGTTAAGCAGATAAGTGTAGTGCTTCAAACGTCTCATAATTGCTCCGAGTCCAGTTGCATTCTTCGTCCAAATGTTCTACGCGTGGCGGATTTCGAAGCTGAGCGAACACAGAGTTGTTCCTGCGCTAGTCGTCATCGTGAGTCTGTTCCGCACGTTACGCCAAGACCTGTCATCTTGACACCAGATTCTTTCCGCGCAGACTGCATTAGCACAGCTCTGCGGTGCTCTGATGACCGGCATTTTGGTGAGTCCCTCTCGCCGGATGTCTGCAGGTCAGATCATGACCAGGGGGCACAGGCGACAACGGTCCACACCATCATCGGTTTTCACAAGACTATAACAACTGCTAGTATTACACTCTGGCTCGCGGGAAGCGCCGCGTGCGATGTGGTACGCGACCTAAATGTGGGCACGCTCGGTTCACTCTCATCTCTACTCGCCTTCAGACCATCATGATATCCATGCTGTATTTGGTGCGTGATGCTCATGGTACCCGCCCTTCCTCTAGCGGTTCTTACTCTGTTTTCAGCTATACAGCGCGAAAAGCCGTCTAAGTGGCTTTTCGGACAGCGAGCTCATCGTCAAGCGCCTCATCCGCCTGACCATTGAGACCAATTCCGCATGTGCTATCAATGCTGTGCTCACAGTAATACTCTTTTTCGTCCTCCCGAAGACGAACATCTCTTATGGCATGTGCGTCCTTGGCCAGATGTCCCCAAGGAGGAGGAATTGACGCCCTTTCTTTCTCAGCACCGCGACCTTGGGGAAAGGCGAGTGCACGTCATCTCGTTGATCAAGGATACTTAGGTTCTAAGACCTCGACGTTCTGAAAGTGTACTCAAATACACTCATGACGTCACTGAACTCGCGAGCTAGCATCGGACCGCGTAACACGCACAATGCTGAAACGATCTCTTCATGGAAGTTCGGTAATGATAAGACTTCTCGGAGCGCCACCGTACGATCCAAGACGGTGGACGTCGAATCAAGAGGCGTAATTCCGTACCGTGTCAATAGAGTCATTGAAATCGGTGGGCATGCGAGTTCTGCGACCCTATCGCTGGAGAACGGGAATCTGAAGGTATGTAAAAGGACGATCTTCGTGTCTGACAGCTCACGACTATCTGCCCGGCATAGACGTAGAACTCCGACGTCGAGAGGCACGAGGTCGTTTCGATCGTGGGAGATGAAGAGAAAACAACTCCCTTCGCATCTATCTCGAGGTAGCTGAACCATGACTGTTAGCCCGTTCTGCGTTGCTTAGTAGGCAAATCTAAGTCCTCGTACCGGAGATATGGAATAACTGTAACCTTTGACATGTTCATTCACTGCGGAGGTCTACGTTGTTTCCTGGAAGACTCGAGGACGATCGAGATTGTGCGACAACCAACTCAGCACCCCAAACGCGTTGGTTACCAAATTCAAAATCAGCTTCTTCGACGTAAATGACTCGAGGTGACTCGAACGCCTGTATGTCGAGACGTTTCTTTGACTGCGCCGAGCATAACAGTGTGAAAAAGAGCAGGGTTGAGACGATAGTGCAAAGCGTGTTTCTGAAGGAGGTGGTCGTAGACCAAGTACAACTTGAATGACGGCACCGCGAGCGGCGCCACCGTTGGATGAGCAACGTCATGCCGATCTGAATCTAACGCAGCAATATCCCAATCCGGAATGCCGCCGGAGGGGATAGTCACGTGAGGAGTGGACCCCACGCGAAGGAGGAGGGCTGCACGCGAATGACTCCTTGTTGCTTGACCACGACAACGACTGCATTATTCTCTTCTTTGAACCACGGCGCGATGCACGCTTGAGCTGCCGAGGTCCCCTGGGCCCTCCCCTACTCAAGCACTCGTTTGTCTCCTTCCCCGCTGATCTTGCCATGGATCCCTCCATCGAAGATCAGCAGAAGGATGAAATCACCGCACTCGAGGTACGCTGCCCTCTACATGCTGCGCGCAGCCTCCACTAACATCGTACAGAGTATTTTTGACACCGACTTCTCCGTTGTTCCCCCACCGAAGGCGTGGAAGGTTCGTGTGGTTGGCGGTGGACCGGCGCCGTATGCAGGCTAACGCAAATCATCCCTCTCAGTCTGTCGCCAGACTGCCCGAATTCAACATCAGAGTCACGTACCCCAACGATCAGTATGCAGACAAGATTTTCTTCACGCTCAATGTCAAGTGAGTCTTGTTCGGGCCCTGCTGTTTTGCGATTGTCCCCCACTACGCCTGCGGTGGCTGAATAGCGCGCTGCGTGCTGTGGTCGCGAAAAATAAGCGCCCATACGTCGTCGAGAAGTAGGTCCTGGACTCATTATGAGTCATCTAGGAGGATGCGCCCATGTATTGCGTCAGCACCTTCATGCTGCTGCGGAGAAGCTCTAACGTTCTCTCGTTGAGAGACAATACATCGTGCTCTGGCGAACCCACAGCAAGAGAAGTGGTGAACATGTGGGGGCGCTGATGCATTATCGCCGTTTGAGTGCTTTGTTCCGACATCGACATTGTTTCTTTCGCATATATGTAACTCGTATGAGAGGGCGTTGTGACTGACCACCTGCACTCTCCTCCAGGCTTCCGAGGACGTATCCCTCGGGTGCTTACCCCATATTCTCCGTCATCCCGTCGTCCGTCATCGGCATCAAAAGCTTTGAGATGTCGAAACTTACCCACATCATACAAAATGAAGCACAGAAGAAGAAAGGAGAGCAAATGGTGTTCTCGGTACGGCCTTGACGGCTCGTCCTCCGCTGTCTGAGACGAACACTTGGTTTCTAGATCGTGTCCCTCGCCAAGGAGTGGATGGAGACGAATATCGAGCCACCGGTCGAGGTCCCGGGGTCTCTGGCCACACAGATGACTCTTCGAGCAGAAGAAGAGGAACGGGTTAGTCTCCTCTGATTCGGTCTCGTGAGTCGTGTGCTCATGCACCACAGGCAAAGAAACGGCGCGAAGAAGAGGAGGCCGCCCTGCAGAAGCAGCGCGATGCCGAGTATGCAGAGAAGCTGAACGCACAGATTCGCGAGGACTTCCAGCGGCAACAGCTCGAACGGGAACGTGTCCAGCAGGCACGCAAGCGTGCCATGTCGGACGCGACGGAAGTTCCGCCGTCGGAGGACTCTATCCCCACCGAGACGTTCGACAAGGAAATCAAGTGGAAAGGTCATTCGTTCCGCCAAGTGCGGCTGTTTCATCCAAGACGAGGTGAGAATAATGCGAGGTGCCGCTCATTCCCTACGTCACTCACGTCCATGTAGAATGCCTCGGTATCGTCTACCAAGCTGACCCGGTTTGCGACGAACCTCTCGCGACCCTTCCGCTGGAACTCACGTCGATCACGTTCCACTCGCATTACTATACCACTGTTCAAGGTGAGTTTTTCTCGTCCGGCGACGTTTCATTGCGTTGACGTCACGCAGGGCGCAAGAAGCTGAAGCAGGTCGAGAACGAGCTTCAACGGCTCGTCACTCTCCGCCACGAGAACGTGCTCGTGGTCCTCGCTGCCATGCTGACGACCCCGAACGCGAACACGTCCCCACGGCTCCTGATCCTGACGGAGAAGCGCCCGTCGGTGACTTTGCAGGACGTCCTGGAAGATACGCAATGCCTTCGTGAAGAGCGTGCGACGGTTAGTCCTCCTACTTCATTAGAAATGCACTCCGTTAAGAGGTTCCTCCAGGAGTATCTCACGCATATCCTCCTAGCTTTGAAGGCATGCCACCAAAAGGATATCATGCACCGAGGTGATATCATCCATGTTCCCCCCTCCTGTAGGATTCCTAACGCGTCCAATCACAGGTCTCAACCTGAAGTGTATCGGTCTCGAACATACATGTGGCTCGAGTTCCTCGAAGGTCATCAAGGTATTCAAGGTCGGCTGGCACACGCGACTTCTCGATCTTCACCGTTCGGACCCGTTCAATTCTAGCAAAGATATCGACCTAGATGAGGAGGACATTCCTGAAGCATGGTACGTGTCTACGATAGCAGGTTACGTACGTGATCTGACAGAGCTTGTAGGATGCCCCCAGTCGAGTCCCAGCTTGATTACTCGAAGGGGCGCGACATCTTCGCCGCTGGCGTGGTGCTCCTTCAGATGCTGCTCGGTCGGGACGTCATGCAGAAGTATCCTGATCCCCACCGGGCGGCCGCTGTCTGTAAGTAGCAGGAACTATGCGTTTGAGACACCGCTCACCCCCTCCTCAGCCAATATCTCCCACAACCTGTCTCTGAAGGTGACTGCGATGACTGCTCCCGTTAGACGCAGCGGTGTTTCTCTTCAGACGCTTCTTTTGGACCTCGTTCCTCCGCCCGCCCTCCCGACCCTCCGGTCGCCAACGATACCCCATATTCCCCAGAAGACGCCCACCGTCAACGGATTTGCTGTCGGATCTCCGGAGACGGACTACTTCATGAGGCCGCCCCCAGCGCCCAAGCGCACCAGTCGTTGGAAAGAAGACTGGCAGGAACTCGAGATCCTTGTAAGCTGTGAGCTATCCGCGGATGAGCACGTCTGATCGCTGTTTGTGCAGGGTCGTGGTGGGTTTGGCGAAGTCGTGAAGGCTAGGAACAAGGTCGACAATCGGATCTACGCAGGTGAGTAGGTGTCTGAGGTGCCCCGAACTTGTAGATGACGACAGTCCAACAGTGAAGAAGATCAAGCTTCGTGACGTGGGCAACGACAAGATCTTCCGGGAGGTCAGTGCCTTAAGTCGGCTCAACCACCGCTTCATCGTCCGGTATTACACGACGTGGGTCGAGACCACCGACGGACCTCCACTACCTCATCTCGGCTCCGAGTCCGAGGACTCCGAGTCGACCGCGGATCATACGACAGGGCCGGAGATCAGGCCGCAGCGTATAGTCGCGGAAACGTGGAAGGACCTCGAGCCCGACGCGGACGAGTGGAGGAACGTCGACACCGATCCGGAAGAAGAGCAGTTCACGACCTTCGACCTGCGCGACCTCGACATCGACCGGGCCCTGAACCTGAGCCGGACGAACTCGACGTTCCCGAGCATCCGGTTCGCGCGCACGAGCTCGCAGAATGCGGACGACGCTGGAGGTGATAGCGACGACGCGATCTCGGAGGAGAGCGAGGAGGATGAGGAGGATGAGATCTTCCCCTGGCCACCACCCGGTAGAGAGGTCCTCGACGGCGCGGGCGGGATTATGCGCAAGACGTCGCCCATCATGATCAATGGCGCTAGGGGGAGGAGGCCTTGGGAGCAAGAGAAGCCACGTTCGCCGCAGCTACCGAGGCGTATTCTCTACATCCAGATGGTATGTTGCAGCAGCTTGGAGACCCATTACTGCGTGCTCACCTTTCCGACAGGAATTCGTCGAGCGTCAGACGTTGCGAGAGGTGTGCCCCTGTCATGTTCCCACGTTTGTTTGCCCGCTTACACCGTGCTATGGTTAGCGAATTGCCGAGGGACTAGATGAAGACGAAGCGTGGAGACTGTTCCATCAGATCGTCGATGCGCTCGTTCACATGTCGAGTCTGGGGATCGTGAGTGCTTCGAATTGTACACCCTAGCCCTATTTTGACCTCGTCCTAGCTTCATCGAGACATCAAGTTGACTAACATCTTCGTTGGTAAGTCACAGTAGAACCCTGTTTGAGATCATCTCATTCACATCGCTCGTAGACGCCAAGGGTGACTGCAAAGGTGAGAAAACACACATGCTTTCCCATAGGCCTGTGCTAACGAAGCTCAGTCGGAGATTTTGGACTGGCGACGGAGAGTATGGATGCTGTTGACCCCTCTGATAAGGTTGAGAGTCGACTTGATCATCAGGATATCACCCTAGGTGCGTCGCCACTTGGGCTAGTCATTACACCGCATCCTGAACCGTTTCACAGAGGTTGGAACGACGCTCTACATGGCACCAGAAATGAGGGCTAGCCGACCTAGTCCTTTCGATCTCTTGAAGAACAAGTCGAAGAAGGCCATGAAGAAGGACGGGAAAGGCGATAAGGTGACACCGCGAAACAACACGAAGGCGGATATGTACAGCCTAGGCGTAAGTGCTCATGCGTCCATGTCCTCTCTTTGTACTCACTCGCTTGCGTTAGGTTGTGTTCTTCGAGATGAACTACGTCTTCAAGACGGACTCGGAACGTCTCAAGGTCCTGCCAGAGCTTCGAGAGCCTGAGATCATCTTCCCTCCAGACTGGGACCCGAGGCGTTCGAGACAGCGAGAGAGTTAGTAACATGAATATGAATTCTGCAATAGTGTACTGACATCGTTATTGTGCTAGTCATCACCTTGCTTCTTCAGCATGATCCTGACAAGAGGCCTACTGCGCTTGAGCTCTCCCGAAGTACGCTTCTGCCGCGTCGTGTTGAGAATGAGTATGTCATGGGTGCCCTCGACATGATCAGTGCGTGTGCTCTTTCTTTGTATCATGGATGGGTACCGACAAGCGAGCAGCTCAAGCAGACTCTCCTCATATGCCCGCCGTCCTTTCGACATTGTTCAAGCAGCGCGCCAAGCCGCACAGGTCTATCGTCTACGATCGCGGGATGGACGTCCCCGAACACACCATACTCAACTCCCTCGTCATCGACCATATCGAGCAAGTCTTCCACCTTCACGGCGCCATCGACTCAGAGATGCCTTTGCTTATGCCGGTCACGAACCCGGTGGAAGAGGACTTAAACCGTGCAGTCTACCTGGATCGCCAGGGTGAGGTCGTGACTCTCCCGCACAACGCACTTCCGCCGTTCGCTCGTTCCGCGGCACGTGCGTCGTACGATCGCATCAAAAGGTACCACATCTGCGACATCTACCGACCCAGGTAAGTTGAGACGCGCTTTCGGAGGTCGGTCACTGATGGCCCTCGGGTGCGCTAGCTTGACCGGTGGCCATCCTGTCGCTTCTAAGGTCGCGGTCTACGACATCATCACGCCTGATCTCAAGAGCGGGCCGATCGCTGGTGCGGCCGAAGCCATCGCTATCCTAAACAACTTCTTGGATATGTTCGGAGACCTCTCACAGCACTATCACATCCTAGTTTCACATTCGTCTAGTATGTCGCATTTTGCGCCACTGGGCCTTTCGCTGCATGCTCACATCGTCCAGTTTTTGAGATTGCGCTGCAACGCGTTCCTAAGGACATGCACAACGAGACACTTACCCTACTCATGAATAACAAGGCATCGACGGCGCAGAAGCGCAACAATCTCAAGCTGAAACGTGTTCCGCGGCCGATCATTGACGAACTGGAGACCTTGATTGTGACGTGTAAGTCCTTTTTGTTGCTATCGCTAATGTCTCCGTCCGACAAGTCTCAGATGAGACCGTCGACGCCTTCGTCGAGCGACTGGAGAAGACATCACCTGCGCTGCTCGATCTCCTCGAAGCTCCGATTAAGGAGATCAGGAATACCCTTCAGTTCGCCGAAGCTTCCGGTGTCACGCGGCCCGTTCCCATCGTACCACTGCTGTTAGAGAACCGTAGTCCGTACTTCTCGAATGGCGTATGCTTCGTAGCTGTGAGGAAGAACAAACGTTCGGACGTGCTTGCAGCAGGAGGACGGTGAGCGCACTGGCCAGTCAAGCATCTCTTTCTCTTGCTTATTATTCGCATCTAGCTACGATCATCTCGTCCGACGGTATACGAATCCGAGTCCGGACATGCCCATGCGCGCGGCGATCGCCTTCCAGATCTACCTCGAGAAGATCACCGGCACCCTCGCTCCGTATCAGAATAACTTCCTCGAGTCGCAAATGGTCCTGAAGGAACCCAAGTCGTTCGGGTACTGGAGCCCTCGCCGCTGCGACGTCTACGTTGTTTCCTACGCGGCGGGCCATCTCATGGAGCGCCTAGAAGTTACGGCAATGCTATGGAAGCACAATATCAGCGCGGACGTCATGTACGAGGCGGTCTTCTTCGACGATAAGGCAAAGGAGGACTACTTCTCGTGGTGTCAGACGGAAGGCATTCTGTGAGTAGTGTCTGCGTGGGCTAGTGAGCGGTGTTGACGTTGCCGATGTAGCTACATGGTATACGTCAAGCCTCGTACGGGCCAGTCGACCGTCTACAAGGTCAAGAGCGTGCTACGCGGAACCGAAGTCGAAGGTAAGTACCACGAGTCGATAGAGTCGGCTGATCGGTAGAGCGCTGACTTGTCTCTCCCACAGTCCAATCTCATGATCTCGTGAGCTTCCTGCAGCACCACATCGCAGAGCAGAAGCGCTTCGACGCGTCCTTGTCGGGAACGCAGGCGCCAGTAGAGAGCTCGCAGGTCCAGCCGGTTGTGAAAGAGGCTGCGCCCGTGCACTCAGATACGTTGGTGCTCCTCCCCAACGACTCCAACAAGAAGACACGCAAGAGCACGAGGACCCTCTATGGCAACAAGGGTACTTTCTCTTCTCACTTTATTCTGCATTGCGCTGACTCATTCTCGCCCGTAGCATTCGACAGCGTCAACGCTCTGAAAGCCTCTTTGCCGAACGTAAGGCCGGTCGCCGTCGAGGTCTCGACAGCAGTCTTCGACGAGATGGCGAAGAACGCAAACTGGCTCACGAGCGAAGATGCGCTACGCAACGTCGCGGCCGGGCTCCCGACGCAGCACGCAGGGTACGCGCAGCAGATCCGGGACGCGATTCTGCGCATCAAGGCGGAAGGACAGCGCTATGTTTTGCTGTATGGGATCCGTCAGGACCGCGTGGCTTTGCTCACGTTGAGTTAGAGTCGAGCATTGTTTGTATGAGTTACGGACTGTTCTCAGATCATCATGTTTACGACCTCCACGTATTTATGCTCACATATGTACTCTACAACGTTAATTCTACCGATGTTGCATTCAACCCTACTTTCCGCGGATTAGCATAGTAAGAACGTACGCTCCTCACTAGTACTAGCCTCCGTCGATGAACTAGGGTAAATATCCTCTGAAAGAATCAAAAATAGGATGGGACGGCCGAATTTCCGACACGGGGAATCGAACCCCGGGCTATCGCGTGAGAGGCGATAATGTTAGCCACTACACCATATCGGATTGCGATCAAACAATCAAAAGTCAATTCGGAGGTTGCTGCACTGGTTAACATCGGAGTTGTTCGTGACTGTAGCTCTTTGGCTTGCAAGCCCCTCACCATCTGCCACCATGTTACCAAGCTCAAGTGTACATTGCCCCGTTTGCGTCGCTTGCCAACGTCCATTGTCGGTTTGACCTACCGTGGAAAACTCAACATTTCCATACGCATCATGTTTTCCCATCATTCCACAGGCACCCTCACCCGGGTCCCATGCACGACGAACCTTTCCCGAGGGACTTTGTATCCCTCTCACTTCAGCAGCAATCACTACAGGTTCCTTTCCAATGATTTCCGACCCCAGCGATCGTCAACTTATGCGTACCGAAGACGTCGTTTACCTGGAAAATGCGCTCTGAGTGGCTGGATCAGTGATGCTGATGGCTGGCCCGACAAACCTATGCAGCTCCCATCCTCGTCGCTGGAAACGTGCTCCGACGTCAACACCCCTGGCAGGATCCTATAAGACCGGCGCGTGGGCGAGTGCGTCGTGTCCTTCGTCCTGGTCGACATTGGCCCTTGTGCGTTTCTGGTCTCTCTGCTATACCCCGGCTGGTCCTCCCTTCTTTTCCCTTCCCTCTCTTACTTCACTCGCACGCTCATTCCCTTGCCTTTTCTTCTGTTACATTTGCTTTCTTTTCTTTACGTTCCCAGCCGGCGTCCCTTCTGAGATGTTCAACAGAACCCCAGGCTCACGCGCCAAGTTCACCCTCGCCCCCGTCCCCGCCTTCCGCAGGCTCCGAGGCGAGCAGCGCAAGCGGGTCGAAAAGTCGAGCAAGAAGGTCGGCCGGATCCTCGGCGAGACACCCGTCGTCGACATCATCCCATGTTCCCCACGCCAGGACCAGGCGCCGACTCCGCCCCCGAAGAGCGCAGGCATGAAGGAGAAGCGGGGGCGGAGGGCCGGGAAGAGGAAGGCTCCGCCCGCTCCCATCTTGCGCTACAAGCTCCCGACGATCGTCGCGACTGTGGTGGATGCAGAAGGGGAGGAGGAGGAGGTCGTGCGTCCGCACAGTCAGGTCCGGATCGAGGTTGAGGAGATGCCCCCGCCCGTGCCCCGTAAGCCTGTTCCCGCCTCGCTCAACCTTCCTACCCCCGTATGGCGTACCAGGGGCGGGATGCGCACTGCTCCCCATCCGTCCAAGCGAAGGTGCGTCTCGGTGATCCTTTCAGCTCTAGCTCCGAGCTGAGCGCATATACCCTGTCCTACTAGCCCCGGCTTCCTGAGTCCTCTCTCCCCGCTCTCGCCCTTCTCCCCAATCGAGACCGCCGACATGCGCTCGGAGCGGTACCACGGCCTCCGCCGCCTCGCACGCACCTCCCGCGCCTTCCGGGACACCATCGTCGAGGAGCTCCCCGCGCTCGCCATGCCCTCCGGCGTCCCCGTCCCCGTCGAGCACATCACCTCCTACCTCGACCTCTACCACGTCTCCACCGCCGCCCGCCGTAGCTTCCGGGCCTCGCAGGCGTACGGCGGGTGCACGGCGCTCACGCCCGTGTCGCGCCTCGGCGACGTGTATACCGCGTGCAGCGTCGTCTCCCGTAGCCCGCGCCACCGACGCCGTAGCTCCTCGCTCTCGTCCCTCCAGCGCCGGAGCATGTCCACGCTAGGCTCAACGACGCCCAACGCACGTATGAGCTTCATCGTGCCCCACTCTGCCACCCCCGTCGCGAGTGCTCTTGCCGTCTCCCCCGCGCTCCCGTCTGTACCAGTGTCGGCGTCGATCTACTCCGTGCAAGACAAGAAGAACGCACGGTACACGCTCGTCATCGACGTCCCCTCCCCGCGCACCCCCACCGCACACATCCACCCCGTCGCGGTCTACTCCGCAACATCCACCCGCTCCGCGCGCATGTCCTACACCATCGTGCTCACCGTCCCCCAAAGGAAACACCTCTCGAACGTCTCGGACGGGGGCGTGCTCCCGCTCCCGGGCACGCCGGCGGGCGGAGATGACGAGGAGAGCCCGCTGCAGAGGCAGCAGCGCGAGGCGCGCGCGCGGACTGCTATTCTTGCGCTCGCGCTTTCGCGCGCTCCACCTGTCTCTGCGCTCCCTAGTCCCCCGAGTCCCCATCTAGACGCGAACGTGGATGGGGATGGGGAGGAAGCGGAGACCCCGACGTACCTCGCGGAGGTGCGCTCGCCCCGTCCCCGCTCTCGCGCGCCGAGGTTCCCCATGCCGATGCCGATGCCGATGTCGATGACCACGACGACGACGAGGGCGGGCACGACGATGAGGGCGCCGTACTGGGTGCGCACATCTTACCGCGTGAGCGTGCACCCCTCCTTCGACCTCAAAGCGGGGCGCGCCGCCCCTGGGGTGTACGTCCGCCGGACGCACAGCTACTCCCGCCGTGCTACTGCCCGAGTCCCACAAACCCCGAAGACACCCAAAACTCCGAGGACGCCGAAGACCCCACGGACGGTGAGGCGGGAGAAGAGGCAGGGGTGGGGCGGGGAGTGGAGGGCGGGGAGGATGCGGGATGCGGTGGAGGGGTTGAAGGAGATTAGGACGCCTGCGCCGCGTGTCCTTGAGGAGCAGGTGGAGGAGGAGGAGATTGTCCCGGGGGAGGCGCATTGAGTGGTGGGTTGCGTTGAGGCGTTTGGTGGATGGTGGATGTTGCTGGTTCGATCGTGGACGGGAATTGATCATGACAATGACTGGCGTGGATTGCGCGAACAAGCTTGTGTATTGGTATGATACAGCTTGTACGTGCTGAACTTGCCGTGCTGTGTGATCACAGACCTGCCTGCTTCCGCCACTTTGCTCAGAAGCTCAAACTATTACCGTCCACATTCTGCCCTACGATATATTGTTGCAGGTGAATTCTGCGCTCGTGTCACACACGCAGTGAGAGCTGTGCAGCAGACTGCAGCTTCGGTCGGCAAGTAACTTCCGAGTTGCAATGGCTCATGCACACATATGCCACCCATGAACGTGCCTATGCCAGGGCAATTCGGGAGGAGGACTGGAGTAGGCATGCAGTAGAGGCGCTACTGAGAGGAAGTCAAATGAAAGGTACCCGGTCCGTGGACTGGGATCTTGGGCTTGGCGCGACCGTCGCCTTCTCGATCATGGCGTCATCGCTCTCTTCCGATGCTGCGTTGTCCATTTGTTGACATCCTCCTCTTCCTCCATCCCACTGTCATCCGAGTTTCAGCAATTCCTCCCGACGCTCTTGGGCACACAACATGCATCTGGGGACTGGCAGCGCCCGCTAGCCGGTGTCCAGCTGATGGGAATTGGCGCCAGCGGCAAAGGAGAGATTGAGCGAGTTATCTTTGAAGATAACAAGAGAGGAGGCACGTGCCATCAGTCTCATCTATGCGTCCAAAGATTCGCGAACGGGCATCCAGACCACGGTCCCCCGCTTACCCTTAGCGCTGCGAGCCAACAAAGGATCTGTACGTACGAGATAAAACTCGCTTGAGCCGCCTCCTTCGGCTACTCTCGCTCCAGCCACCAAAAGCAAGATTAGGTGGCAAGTGCTCGTTCTTGAGCACGCATACCCTGGAATGATACTATCTTGTTTCTACAGAATTAGTTTGACTTAAAAGCGAAATTTCATGGCGCGCAGGAGAGAACTGAGGGAGAAATCGTATCGACCATACGTGATTGCGACTACGAGTGGAGGTATAGCACACGGGAGAATTGACTCAAGCACGGTGACGGATTGTGAGTGGGAATATGGTGGTTGTATTAGTCTTATACCTGAAATGGTTGCCGCTCGTCGTGCATCGGAGTATTAGAGCAGAGCGTGGCCATAATCTCTTCGACAGAGTCCACGGCGCCTCATCCGACTCACTGGCGCCCAACATGCAAGCGCCAAAAGTTGCCTTTCTGAGGGGCGTCTATGCAGTGTCTACGTAGCTCGAGGTGTTCACTGATCACACAGAATCTCGAGACACATTCACTTTCTCGGAGAGATTCTTGCAGATTTCGAATGAGGGGATGCAGGGCTTGAATTCTATAGGACAGATTTTATTTCACCTTTTTCTCTAGCTACAGGTCTTCCGAGGAAAATCCGTCCTATACATTTGTTGAGTTCATCTGTAGCTACAGTCTGAGTCCTCTTCCAGCTCAATGGGCTCACTCGTGTATGATATTTTACAGTCGAAAGTCGTAGCCATGCCCTCTGACCCTAATCAGGGTGTTGCGTGGACGCGAGTGGTAGCCGCGTTCGAGCCACGTGGCTGGCCAAGCCTGAAGGATTGATCTGGAATTGATGCCCAGATGCCCTTGGTCTGGGCCAATCCGCCGGCCATTTCGGCGATGACAATCTCTTGAAGATGCCGAAGATGCCGAATGCCTGCGTAGATTATCTCCTCTTCGCCTCCTCAAGATGCTCGCGAGGCGCTCGGACGGCGCTTCAGCCCGCTTAGGCGGGCGCTGCCGGTCCCCAATGCATCACGTCCTGAACGTCTGCTGTGGCACTTCATCTTGACAGAAGGTTATAGAAGCTGCCCTCTGAGGAGATCTATGGGCGGCCCGTCGTCGAGCCTGCGGTCCTTGGCCCGGTCTTGGCATAGCGCCTCGCCCGCTGCGTGGCACAACCGACCCCAACCGACCCCGCGACAACGTTGTCTGCACCTGCCCCGCTCTTCCAGCAAGTCCTCTTTCTTCTCCCAGAGTCTCTTCCCTCCTTCTCTTCCTAACCATCGTACCTGCCTACGTCTAACTGTCGCTCGTTCTCGTCTATGCCTTCGTCCTCACCCGCCCCTTCTACCTCCGAAAAGCCCCACGCTCAGCCGATCAGTAGGGTCGTCTCTGACGAAGAGCGCGGGTGCGTACTTATTCCACCCTCGTACCCAAGAAAACGGCCACTGACTTGGAACTGCTTGGTACATAGTACGCATACCACCAGCACCCTCCGCGCCGCCACCGATCCCGGGCGCGCCTCCAGCGCGGCAAACGGCAAGCCACACCAATCGCGATATGTGTACGCGACGGACGCCGCGCAGGAGTTCTGGGACCGGCTGAGGGGAGGGGGGAGGCGGAGGGTGGGGTGGGGCGAGAGCGCGAAGAACATCATGTTTTCGTCGTGTGAGTGCGCACAACTCGGTGCATGCGCGCGAGGTGCCGGGCGTCGGGGCGCTGACGCCCTGGGGCGCACGTACTTAGGGCTGAACATTCTCCTCCCGATCATCCCCGTCGCGTGGGTGTCGCACTGGATGTTCCTGAACCACCATTGGAGCTCGACGCCGACGTTCGTACGTGAGTCGCATTCGTCCCGCGTACTTCACGCATGATCGCGAGCGTGTGCTGAGCGAGGATATCGAGGACACAGTGAACTTCCTCGCGATCATCCCGTTGGAGGGGATCTTTGACTGGGGCGGCGAGCAGATGGCGCTCTACCTCGGGAAGGACCTGGGGGACTTGTTGATTGTGACGTTGAATAAGTGAGTCTGACCTTGCGCGCTCGGTTTCAAAATGTTGTTAACCTCCCGCGCAGCGCAGTAGAAGCCGTTCTTGCGATCGTCCTCCTAAAGAAATGCGAGTGAGTACGCGCGCGCTCCATTTTCCGCCTCTCTCTAACCCCGCGCGTACCCTCGTCTAGCCTCCGACTACTCCAAGCAACCATCGTCGGCAAGTCCCTTCCTCACCTCATCCGCGCGCGCTGCCAGTTCTGAACGCAAACCGTGCCGCCAGGCGTCGTGATCCTCCACCTGCTCCTCATCCCCGGGGTCGCGTTCCTCGTCGGGGGCAGCCAGATCCGTCACCAGGCGCTGCACCCGCACCATACGGACCTGAACCATTCATTGCTGATGATCGGGTGCGTTTCTCTGTTTCTCCTCCTTCCTCTTTCGTTAATCGAGCGCGCATGCTGATTCTAACTCTAATTTCGCGGGTGGGCGCCGGGCTAGGGTACTCGCCACACTCCTCCCGACGGCGTTCTTCGCAGCGCTCGACCGCGGCGCGAGCCCAACCTCGACGACAACGAGCGGGGCGGAGGCGGTCGCGTCGATCGTGAGCGACGCGACGCGCCACTCGATCCTGCAGATCAGTCGCGGGATCGCGGTTATGTTGCTGCTCATGTGCGTCTCCTCCCCCTCTTCCCCTTCTTTTCCTCTCTCTTTTCTCTTTTTTTTGTGCGGCGTTGACGACAACCACGACAACGACGCCCGCAGCTACATCGCCTCCCGGATCTACATGCACAACCCCCCTGGGGAGGGCAACGCGTTGACGGTGCCGCACGACGCGCCCGCGGCGCTCAAGCACGAGGAGGCGCACCTCAAGGAGGAGGAGCCGCTCACGAACCCGTGGCTCATGATGGCCGTGCTCGTGGTCACTATTGGGGTTATGGCTGCTACGGCTGAGTTTGTGAGTTGTTTTTGTTTGGGTTTGGGTTTGGGTTTGATGAGAGGGGGTGTGGTATGTGCGGGTACGTGCGGGATGGAATGCTGACGAGGCGCGCTGCGGTAGTTGGTAGAGAGTATTGAAGGCGTGAGGGAGCAGAGCGACATCCAAGAAGAGTACGTCCTTCCCCCTCCGCTCCTCGTTAGTTCCTCGTTCCCGCTCACCCCTCTCACCTCTCCTCTCGCGCAGGTGGTTCGGCCTCATCCTCCTCCCCTTCGTCTCCTTCTCCGCCGACGGCGCCGTCGCCGCCGTCTTCTTCCTCCAGGCCGTCTACGACCACTTCACGCACCGGGAGGTGCTCGTGCCGCAGATGCTCGCGCGCGGGCGCGCGATCGACCTCAGCATCCAGTTCACGCTGTGGTGGATGCCGTTCCTCGTGCTGTTGGGGTGGTGGATCGGGAAGCCGATGCATTTGCTGTTCGGTGCGTGCAGGCGTCTTTCGTTGTAGACGGGAGGCTGATGGAGAGTGGGGGAATAGATTACTTCGAAGTCGCGCTCCTGCTGGGATCGTGCTTCCTCGTCAACTACGTCACCGCGGACGCGAAGACGAACTGGGTCGAGGGCCTCATCATGGTCTCCTTCTACGTCATGATCGTGCGGCCCCCCCCCCCCTTCCTCCTGCTCCCAAGTTTGGATGGATACTGACACAACTCACGCGTGACTTCCACGCAACTCGCATGGCTCACACACGACTGAAACATCTTTTGCACGCGACTTGCACAGGCGCTTACGGCATGGTTCTACCCCGGCCAACCAGAAGTCGAGTTCATGCTCGAGTGCATGGGGACCGTCGCAGAGGCCGTCGCCGGCGGGAGTGCGGAGGAGGCCGCAGCAGAGGGCGCCGTGGAGATTGTGGCTAGGGCGGTGGCGAGGGCGTTCTGAGCTTCGTAAGTGGGCGCGACGTTAGGGCTGTGGGATCCCTCTAGCTGCTACTACTTAGTCGTGAGTTGCTCGGCTGTATTTGGCTTGTGGTGGAGGAGATTGCTGATAGTACTGTTCTTGACGCGGTGAAAGATCACTAATGCAGATGGACCCAGAAGCACGCCACCTTGGTGTGCAAGGCTACTCATGGGGCTCCGATGGGAGACTGCGTATAACTCATCGACCACGTACGTATGAGCAGTATGAAACCGTTCACGGGTGAAGGTACATGGTGTGTGGGCGGCGTTCTGGATCTCCGAGCTTACTCTTCTATCACCAAGTATATCTGGCTCGCTATTCGACCTATTGACTTTACATATCACATCTTTCTTTTTCCCGGATTAATTCAGGCCCTTCGACGAGCTACGGATGCGATACGCCACAACCCTTCGGGCACCTTCTTGCAAGTTATGGCGCCCGATGTCACGAGGAGGAGGAGGGATTTCGACCGCTGTACCCGGCGGCCCGGCCACATCCCAAAGGAGTGTGTATTCGCCCGCGCCTAAGTCTACTGATGCCTTTGCTGATGTATATCAAAAATGGATCGACTGTCATCCATGCCCATACAGTCATAGACCGCTCCTTGAAACGCCCAAATCATATTTCGCGTAAAATCTACCCGGCCCGTGTATGTACATCCATGAAACTTTGCACACATGTTATAAAATCTATACGCTATGTTCTCTGATAATCTTGTGCTGTCCTGTCGTGTTTAGCAAGCTGGGTAAATCGAATACATGAGGGCTCAGATAGGCGCCCAAACCCACTCGATGAAACAGCTTGTGCGCAACAACCAATACATATCTTCACAGTCCCAGATATCGGCAAAAATATCTTTAAAATAGTTGTACGTATTCTGCACAGTATACATTATTATTCCAAGGCAGTTGGAAGCATGGGTGGCTGGCAACGAACAGAAATGCGGTTGGCCAGCACAAGGCTCGATCCCGCAGGCGAACGCGGGCGCTTACGTAGTTTCACCTCATTCCCGCCATACATCTTTCAAAATCTCGGCGAAGGCACCGTGTTCGCCCACAAAATTTCAAATACACGTAACTGAAATATGTTGTAAAGGGATGAGAAGGTTTATACCTTAAATTGTGAACTCTCTAACCATAAAGCTGTCGCCGAAGATTTGGAAGGGTGTAATGCCTCCATTACATCGAGGCATTCACTATCTATATTTTGATTGTTTCGCATCACAATGTCAATTGCTTGTGCCCAGGAGGTAGCTACTGAAGGAGGGCTTGAAGGTGAGCCCAAGATTAAGTAAATCGGGCCGGATTGAAGCAGTATAGGGCCGTGTGTTTCAAGGAGTGGGGGTGTTTCGACCGGGACTGTCTGTATATGGTCAGCTACGGAGACTGTTGCTGATGCGACGTCGGATCGGCGATCCCTCGGGCGCCCACCTTCCGTTGTGGCGGTACGTTATCCTGGCTGAAGTGGGCCAAAGCGCACCGCGTCCCAGCGTCCCATGATGTTCTCTCATCCAGAGAGTAGTCACGATGGTGCTCAAGGCCATCATATCTACCCCGTATGTCCACAACATGTCAATGTAGTGTCTTCTGGACTCCGGATGGTTGTACAGAACTGGGCGCCCTTAGCCTTTATTATGAGGCGAACGGTAGCCTAGGCAAATGCGTTCGCGTCATTCCCCCCCACTCTCAGTGACTCTGCTCGATTCCTTTCAACACGATGATTTTCTCGACTATACAATTCGCTACCCCGGGGTTATCATACGACGGTATCCCTCAACGAGTTACAGATGTGGTCCCTATCGAGGAGGTGATCATGGGCGAATATTTGTGCGAGGAGGTGCCAACGAAGAAACACGTCGCTTTAGGCGAATCAGGATGCGCTGGAGTATGTGGGTTCTGGCCTGAGTGAATACTACTGCTTACTGACACTGTCTCTGCTTGGAGGGGGTTAGCCGCGACGTTGGGATCCCGACTGGGGACTCAGACTCTACCGCCATCGCCAGGTCCAACGACATTCCATCCGCGTTCCCTGAGGGTGCATCCTCCGAGTTCCTCCGACCCAGGATGCCAAACTTTATGGTATGTGGAGCTTGTGCCGCTCTGTACGTGAAAACGGGTCAGCCTGAACGTACATATTTCCTGTTCTTACTTCAGAGCGACGGCCCACGGGCAATCGACACAAGCGGCGCGGCGTCGGTCCGTAATTTACAACCGCCCTCGGGCGACCGCAATATCGAACCTGCGCGGCCAGTTGATTCGGGGACAAGGTTTGAGTTCATGGCGCCTCCGGGCCTACGGGTACGCTGCTGATGTTGATCATCGATTGGTCTGTCCTCGGTGTCTGACTCTCTACTTTAAGGTCCTCGAGCAGTCGCTGTACTCTAGGGGTGTTCATGCCCAGGAACACGCATCCATCATTAGCTTTGCCGGTGGTATATATCTCAAAGACGCGTTGAAGAAGCCCTTAGACGGGCGCGGTGAAGGCAAGGGGGCATTCCCAGGCGAGTACATGCCTGAGAAATTCCAGTGGAAATTGAGGGTGCGTTTGATAGGTTTCTTGCCATGGCTGACCCCTAGCTGCTGACCGGTGTTATCGTAGTTTTGTGGATACCCCGAGCCCCCGACGTTATACATGCGCGTAAAGCCGTCAAAAGACGCTCTACCACCAACGGAAGCCGTGATCGTGTGGCGTACCGCTCAGGCGCTGCGAAAGTTCGTCCGTGTGAGTTCTTTTTGTTAGATGCTCCTGAGGTCGAAGACCGCTGCTGAAAGCAACCCTGTCAGTGGCTTGAGAGCACTCATGCGCACCTCCCCTTCCCACCATTTGAGACTCTAGTCGTACTTGGGGTTCTCCGACGAGGCCAGGCGGCTCTACAACCCGTGATCGCCACGACTGCATGATATATGAGAACAAGCTATTTTCCGATCCCAGGAGTGCGCACCTGGATTGTTTCACTGTTGTACATATTTCTCCGCTATCTGATCTTCGTTAGTGAGCTATCTAGAGTCGTCATGCTGCTTTTGCACTGGTGTCCTGCTGCGGTCGCCTACGTCCTTAATGCCCTGTACGTTCTCGACCGACTACTTACTCTTTGTATTGTCTCTTGACTTCCTCTACGCTGTACTTCCAGAACGTCTTGAATCATGAATGATCCTCTCATTGAAACGACAGCGGGCTATGACTACTCATGGTCAGCAAAGGAGACTAACGACGGGTGGGCACCGAGAGATATGTTGCACAGGACAAGGCTGCTGCTCGTAAGGTAGTTCACGCTCGAACGCCAAAAAGCGGACCGGGATGGCTAGGTCCCTTACTGGCGTGTATGATCGCAATGACACCGGTTTAGTCAAACTTGTAGAGGAACGTTCCGAACTGCCGAGCCTGATAGACATTACATTAGCCTCTAGTATTAGTGATAAGTAATAGGAACGAGATAGCAACGACTTGCCGGGAGGAACATCTGCATAATCCCTCCGACGCATTGAAACATGAATCCCACAGTAGGATGATTGACTTGGTGCGTCGCACAATCCGTTTGGAGGACGGTCACACGAAACCCAACGGACTCAGTGGAGACACTAGTAAACTGTGGCCCGCCGCGGTGTCAGCGAACAGAGACGATGTCGTAGATATGCGCTTACATAGATGACAACAGCGGGTGTCTGGGTGAGCACCACGTTGTCCGTGAACGCCATATTACTGGAATTCGGGATGGCCGCGAAGTTGCCCTCCAAAACGTCCGAGAGGGCGAGGGCCGTGGAATACTCAGTCGGGATATTGCCGTGTCGATCCGCATGGCGTCCACCCCCCTAGTACAAGATCTATTTGAGTAACTGAGCCGTGCTTTCTCGGCAGACCAAGCCAAGATAGGACGGGCCGGTGGTTTCTAACACTCACCCGTAACTCCGAAACGAACGGCATGTTGAACGGTGACATGTTCGTGCGGGGTAGGCTATCCTCCCACGGGCCAGGGTCGCGAAACGGGTTTGCTTGAGCCCCAGCAAACACTACCAATCGAGCCACCGCGACAAAAAGCGCTTGAATATAGAGAAATTGTATTCTCATCGCGTTATTAGGGTTTACGTTTAGAGCCTGCACAGTTCAAGTGTTCGAGTCGGAAGGAGGGTAGTCGACAGCTAAGTAATTGCCCGGCGGTACAATACGGAAAGCCAGTGAGAGGGCTGACTCCTATATGGCAGGTTAAGTTGGTACTACTAGGGAGGGAGTGGTGAAAGTGAGATAGAGAAAGAGATAAGCTGATCGGGGCGAAGAAGTCGGTGGTAGTGATTAATACGAGCTGCGCACTTGCTGCGCACTCCGAGGTCAAGGAGGCTGGGGAGAAACAAGCGTACAGCCGTCTTGTGACAGTCCTATAGACACACGGGCCCCGTTTCAAACTCAGCTAGCCAAGTCTCTAACGCCGTTCACACCCCGCTGAATTCGGTGCGGCATGCGTGTCTCAGCCGCCGGGTTGGATGTTTGACGTCGATGTTCCTGTCATTCCTACTATGAAGAGTCTGTTCCCAAACTTCCGTGTGTGCTGGGGCCATGACCGCGCCGCCATGTATTCGACGCCACCGGTCACTACAAGCATCACGCGTGACGTCTCGCGTTGTCCGTAGAGGCGTAAGTCTTCTTGGACTTCCTCATCCGTTTCCCCAATGCTCGACAGCATAGCTGCCTTCGCCTCTTCTACGCTCGAGCGACATCCCACCTTGTACTTCCTAGATGGCGACATCATTCTCGCCGTCAAACTCGCTTCAGCTCCTCCGACGGACTCTGGAGGCAACGCTGCCGACACGAAGGACCTGTACCAGGTCTACCGCCTACACAAGTTCCTCCTCTCCCGACACTCTCAAGTGTTTGCCAACATGTTCTCCGATGCCGCTCCTGGAGGCTCTTACGACGGCGTTCCAATGGTCGAGATGGTTGGCGACGACCCAGAACACCTCTCTCAGATGCTCGGTTTTTTCTACAGCCCCTCGTAAGCATTGATCTTCATTTTCCCCCGAGCAGTCATCACTCATAGGCCGTTCAGGGATTTTCAGCTAAAACGCAAAGACCCTGAGAAGCCCCTCGTTCTCGCGCCCCTCGTCCGCCTCGCAAACAAATACGTGGCCGACTCCTTCCGCACCTTTCTCATTCGCAACGTCGTCGAAGACTGGCCGCTCACACTGGAGGAGTGGGACATCCACGCAGCAGAGCAGCAGGCGATGGAAAAGGCACGTCATCCCATCATCTCCCCACATCACCACCTCTCCCCATTGCACCACGGCCTCCCAGAGCCCGCGTCCGCCATCCGGTTCGCCATCGAGTTCGGGTGCGAAGAGATCCTCCCGGCTGCGTTCTACCAGCTCGCACGTACCCCCATCAACTCGCACTGGGAGATCCCGCCCGGCTCGTCCGACTTTCCGTCGCGTCCTGCGAGATGGTCGGCTCTCAGCGGGGACGACCTCCTTCGCTATCTAGTCGGTTGCGAAAAACTGCGGCAATACCTGCTGTCCCTCCCCTCATATATGATGGGGGAAGCATCATTTGCCGCGGTCAGAGGCTGCGAGTACACCGACCATCAGCAGGAATACCGGTTTGTATCGCAATCAGGCCCGGGAGACCCGTCCGCCGAGGAGCTGGAGGAATTTCCATATCCGTGCTCCCGCACGGTATTCGAGGCTCTGCGCACCGAGTTTGATTCAGGGAGGGTTGGCTCTGGAATCGACCCCCTCGCTTGGTACCTCAAGTTCTTGGACTACAGGAAGGCCGTCGTTTGCGACAAGGATGATGTGGTTAGGACAACACCGTGCCAACACTGCCGAGAGCATCTCATGCGATTCGTCTGGAAGCGAAGACAGGATCTTTGGACCTCGTTGAAAGACACGTTCTCTTTCCCTTGAACGTAGGTGCGGGTCACTTAGGTAAGTGAGTTGCTGAGGAAACGTTCGCTTTATGGTCCTGATTATGCGTTGTTAGTACCATGGCTATTACTTCTCACATCTTCCCTGTGACCGGCCCTTCTCGACTTATCGCGCCCCACGCACTTCGGACGCGCACATGACATACTCTTGACACTTCCCTCCCCGTCCCTACCCTTCCTCGCTACGCTTGTTAGGCATCTTGTTTTCCCGTATTGTAGTCGTCATCACACGCTGCAATCGTACCTCACACCTCCTCCTCGTCGGAACATCTCCAGCTGCAGTCTGAAAATTCACACCAGTCTTCAATTTCTTCATCGGCGTTCTTAGCGGGCTTCTTGCTTGCCCAAGCCGCCTCCAAGCCGTCTCCGTGCGCTGTCCGTCAGCGTCGGTCTTCGCGGTCTCGCGACGTCGGTGGACCTATCCGTCATAGGATGATATATCACCCAAAACTTGGTGAAACAGAGACACCATGCATATTCTGCCTCGAGGCGCTTTTTCAGTATATTGCGGACGAGCGGCAGAAGATCTGGGATTCGATAGGCGCTATCCTCGTGACAGACTGTCGACGTAGGCGGTTAGGTGAGTCGAATACTGTACAGCTGCTTCGGAACCTGACAACGTGCTCTCAGTGCCGCAACTGGGTGTATTCCACACACCTCAACGATGCTTCGATATGTGATTCTTACTACGCACTTATTTTCGTACCCAACGCTCCTGCTTTTCTGTGTTTTCCCGTACAGTTACCGCTTTCGCTGTTCCCCTTCTACGTTCACGCCCATGTGGATCAGTATTATGACGCCATTGCGTCATCGCCCGTCCTGCTCACTATCACATTCCCACATGTCCTGGAACTCTTCCACAGCGATGCACGCTGCATTGCGGTTTTTTCAAACACCGCTCAGTACAGCAGAAGCTGAGACCTAAACATAAGTACTGCTGCTTCCGCGCTCCTCAGAGGCGTTCCTCTGCGGATAATATCCAACAGACGAGTTCCAGTTCTTGACAGGGATCGGGCACACCCGATGCTAAGGCGTGCGTCAGTCCGTGGCGTGTTGATTCTGGGCGTTTCCCTGGAAGCGGTAGTCTATTTGCTAGGTCTTTGCGAAGCTCGGAAATGAACGGCGAGACGCGCTGGTGGCCTGAGGCTGGATCATACACATGTCTCGTATCTCGGAGGTTGCAGATTCATCCGGTCAAGAGCGGGTTGCATTGTGCTCCAGGACCACGGAATAGGATTGGTGTCTACTACATAGCCTTCTTTTCACCGTAGTATCACGTTCTCAGTATGGAAAACCAAGTCCTCAACCGCTAGTACCTCTTTTCACGCCGTGACCTGTTCCTCAACCTTTTGCTCTGGCAAGCTTTCGTCTCGTATTCCGAAAGCCAACAGGAACGTGCGGTTTCAGACCGTCCGCGACTAGATTCAGAAGTCTTGCACTAAGTATCCCACTCAGCCGGCTGCACGATAGTTCAAGAAGCCCTTCAACAACGGCCCCACACCTTAGACGCAAGATGGTGACAGGAGTTGGATAGACGAGTAGTAGTTGTTTAAATTGATAGCTCTTCCTTGCCTCCAGACCTCAACAGTCGATCGCTGTGGAGGAACTCCCAGTCGCGGGTGGCGGAGAGAGCGCTCCCGCTCTGTCACCGCACCAATTCCCATGCAGGCCGCATGATGCCCCTTGTATTCCTTAATTCTCTTCCCCGCTTGATATGTCGGAGGGACCCATGGCCGGCGCTCCGATTCAGAGCCAATCATGAGACGGCGGTGGGGTCCCGAACCGGTGCTCAGGCTGTCGCCTGCTTCAAGTCCAGCCCATTCTCTGCCCTCGAAGGGGTCTCCGACTATCCTATGTTGCTTCTGCTGCCATTACGCCCTCCTCCATACATCATAGTGCAGCCCCGATAGCATCATAGAACCTTTGACGCTATCCGGCGCGTTTTTGTCAGTGGATACACCTCGCGATCAGCCTGTCGGCATTGCGTATAGCGATTGGACACGGGTCCTCAAGCCAGGAAGGGAACTCCACGGAGCCATCGTTTCTGCCCTGAAGGCAGTCAATTGGGAATGTACATTAGTGTCCGTAGTACGTACCAAGTACTCCCATGTCCCTACGCTTAGGCGTTGAGTCGCTATCAAGACGGCAAGAGCAAAGAGGGAACCCCGAAGGCCCGTTCGGGTGGCACGAGATAGTGGTTCATTGTATTTGATTGTGGAGGCTCATCGTTAGGTCATATCGTTCTACCACTGCTCTAAGGAGATTCGAGCTTGAGCATACTTGAATAAGCAAGTTCACCTAGAGAGAAGTCATCTGAGGGGGCGACTTCGATAGATCCATTTCCAATGCTCATTTGCGGGAGATCGCCCAGCCTTCTGTCCGCACGCAGCCCAGGGTCTAGCTTCTCAGACAGAACCACATCCCTCTGCTACATTCCCTAAGTTTCTCGTTTCCTCATTAAAGCAACCCGGATTACCGGGGTGCTAATACTATGTGGTCATCAAACTCCGAGCTCGTACCTTTACTTCCTATGAGGCTTCATCCGTAACAAGGCCGCGGTGTACCTGCGAAAGTTTGTTACTCCTCCGAGAATAGCTTGTGTTTCATCCATATATCCTCATCACGTAACGTTAGCATCCCTCACCCTTTCTATTTATCGATTGAGCTCAGGCCTCCAGATGGAGGATCCGGCGGCACACTCAAGCCTCTCGCTGCGTGAAAAACCGGTCCAGCGTGCGCCTCTGGAGAATGCGACCCTGCACGTTCCGACGATTATCGCGTCGGTGATTTCATCCGCCGGTTAGACAGCTCTGCACAGGGTTCATCGCCGCAGCGATGAGGATAGGAGTCAACTCGGGGGATGTTTGTCAGAGTAGAAGCGCGTCTGGCTATTCTTCCGGACAGCAAGACCGCTACACGCGTGCTAGGCGCATCGACTCGCCAGCGGAGATCTCTCTGCGACTCCTTGCACAGTATTCGGTCTACCGCCCCACCCTTCAGCAAGCCGACTTGATGGAGCGCGGGAAATCGACAGGATGAACAGCAGCTTCCAGCACGTCCGTATGTCGGGTGCGGATAGCTCCAGCATGATCATAGACATCTTTAGCTTCGTTGCCTCCTGAACGTTGGTCAAAAGCAAATCGATCGTGCTGACATGCGCTCTGGACCGAGTCGAGTGTGGTGCTCGCAGCCCGGTGATGGCCACTGACTACCCCCTGCCCAAGCTATACTTGTCTGGTGCTGTCAGGCCAAGCCCGCCTTTGAAAAGGGGTCCCACGCGGCGGCAGCGCTGGCCAACCCTCCCCCAACCCTCCATCCCCCCGCCTGGCTTCGGTCATGACCACCCTGCTCGACAACCCAGAGAATCATGCGGAATGGACCAGTATGGTACGTACGAGCGCGATGCCTTGCGACTTTCCCGCCCGCCCGCACTAACTCATAGTTGTATCAGGCCATGCAACATTTTCTCCGCTTTTTCCCCCACGAGGTCGCCACACAGCTCGTGCAAAGCACGGTGTTCATGGTCAACCTCCCCAGCAGCGTGATGCGCGAACTTGCCGTCTGGCACTATCAGCGCACCGTGACAGCGCGACAGATGCCCGTTACGGCAGCCCAAGGCCTCCTCTACGCCGACGGCACAGTCTTCCCCCACATCCACGCTCAACACCGTGGGTACCCCGCCCCCGCGGAGTTCACGGGCGTGGGGTACCCTGACAACATCGCCGCCGTCCCGCATGCACTCAGCGCGTACCGCTCGGGCGCATATGTGACGGAAGATCGGGCGGAAGAGAACCTCGCCTCCATGATGGAGAACATGAGCATCGCCTACACCTCTCCGCATGACCGCCTACACGTCTTCCCGGCGCATACCGCCCCGCCCGTCGAGCGACCGCAACAGGTCGCTGACTTCGCCGCCTCGGCTTATGCCACAACCGTACCTGGCGGAATCCCTCTGTCAACGTCGGCTCTCACGACGCCTTCGGCGGCGCCAAATGTCGCCTTATACAGCATGGAGGACAGCCTCGACCGCATCGTCAATGCCAGGGGCGCCTGGAGCGAACTCGAGCCTCTCCTTCCGCCAGAGCAGCCCCCGAACATGCCAGACGCACACCATCCCACGACGCCGCCGAGCTCCCCTGCCAACAGGCCCGCCGCCGAGCTGGAACTCCTCGACCAGGGAGAGTACAGAGGTGGCCGGTCGGTCATGACGGAGCGCACGGAATCCATATACTTTAATGGGAACCACGGTGTGAGGCTCTTCGGCGGGGTAGATGGCGGAATTGGCGAACTCGAGGGCGGCGAATTGCCGGCGTTCGATAAGGAGGCGTCTATCGGAGCCAAGGTTACTATGCGTTTCCAGGTCAGCTCTCTTCTCTTCTCTAGACGAGCGAGAAAAGAGACACCGACCCTTAACTTGCGTCATACAGCTGAGCAAACGCTCCGACCCTCTTCACTTGCGCCAAGTCCACGTTCGCCACGGAGACAATGTACGTGGGGTCCCATTCAGCGCCTACGAGATGGCCGAGCAGGTCGCAAAGCAACTGGATATGGTGCTGGTAAGTACAACCTGTCTCTATGGGGGAATTGGGAGAGCTTACTCGCGTCTTCGTCACTGTAGAGGTCTATGGTCGGAGGCCTCTGGCATAAAGGGCGGAAGGTAGCGCGCGAGAACATCGTGCTCATGCGCATCGACCACGTCTCGAAGGGAAGTTTGCAGCCCATCTTGGCTGTGTACAAGGAAGGAATTGGCGACTAGCAGACGGCCGGTTGCAGAGAGCAAGTACGACGACGTTTCGAGCATTCCGCATAGGTTTAGTGTCCGTGCTTTCGTCATTAAATCAGGAGGAATCGGTAGATGTGATAGACGTTGTACGTGCCGCCTTGGAAAAAGTTCGTCAAAGTGTATCCGTATAAAACTAACATAGAAGCCATGTCAAATTAATGTAGCCCTCTATATTGCCGACCGATGTTGATCAAGGTGTACACTTATGGGCGAAGCGATCGACGTACTAGCGATGAAGCAAGCTAATACCCACGAGCGTCCCGATTGTGACTTCATGATCGTCCTCGTCGGCTAGCACTTGGCGGTCGATCGTATGCTAATCGCGAGAAATGGGCTGCGTCTGCACAGGCCCTGAACCCTACGTCGTGAATAGGCTGGGATATGTTGTCAACCAGAGATATAGCATTTGAAGAAGAAATGAATGCATACAAGGACATACAGAACGCGGAGAAGCTTTAGATCGATGCACAGTAGACAGAGTGCGTACTGGAAGACGGCATATCGAGACGTGCAGCCCTCGTGGCGTCTTGTCAGATTAGCGGCGGCCATATATTAGAACTCAGACAGAGTTATCAATCACATATTCGTACTCCGCTTTGAGTGTCAACCCCAGTGGTTTGAGCTTTGGCACGCGGCTTCCGATGTTTGTAAGCCGGTTGAACCGGATCACGAACCAAGCGCCGCCTTGATCGCGACCGGCGAAAGTTGCAACATGTTTCTGCGAAGTTCTCTCCTGCAAGCTGCTGGTACTTACGTGGCCGACCATGCCGACCATGCGCGACCTTGACGAGAAGGTGGAACTACCTTCTTACGTGGTTGACTCCTTCACAGAGCTGCATGGCGCGTCTCCGCGTCGCAAGCACTCCCGTGGCTTACGCGTCGTCTTGGCCGTCGTCTTCAAGTCGCTTGTGGCGCTTCGGTACTTTGGCCTTTCTGCGCATGTCTGGCGGCTAGCGGAGCACAGTTACAAGCGCTGCACGCTTCGAAATGGCTCGAGAAGTGCCAGCTTCTGGAGATGCCACCTGGCCCCCCGCCTGACTTCCACACGACGGCACCCACCCGCTGTTGCGTTATTCGCCACTCCGGCACGCTACAAACGCGAGGAGTTCCGTGGCTCCGAGTTTGCCCTCCAATGATTTTCAGGTGTGATGGAGGTCAGCATATCTCTTCTCCGTAGCCTCATACGCCTATCTGGCTGACGACATGCCATTCCGGCACGCGCAGTCGGACCACCCTGTGCTTAGTTCTCGGTACCTGCTCTTCGAAGCGCAGCAGGCCCATCAATTCGGCCTTCCGTCCAAACTTGCGTTGGCGTCGGTAACGTCAACCCCTGCGAAAGTGATCGGGCAGGACCACTGCATCGGGTACGTAAACGAAGGTAGTACCGCTCCCCTCGTTATATCCTCTCTACTAGGGTTAACCCGTTGCTCTAGGTTATGATACTGGCCAGTGAAAAGCCACCTCAGACAGCTACCCTCACCAACTGCTTACTCTTTCTTCAACGTCATCACACAGATAGGTCCTCGGAGACAGTCACCCTCTCGCACTTTGCGCAACCCTTCAATAAGTCTGGATTGAAGGGATTCCGCGGCGCTCAGCCCCGCACCTTCTCACCAAGCCCGCATCGTTCCAGTCCGCGCCGAAAATGCAGAGCTTCGATGAGGAGCGAGAGCGAACGCTCAATGACGACGGCCTCCCGCCACTCGCGCCAGCCTCGGCCGCCGCGCTGTCGTATCCGCGAACGTCAGCAGCGTGCACCTGCGGGACGCCGAAGGCGTGCGCAAGGTGTTTCCATCCTGCTTGTCCCTTGTGTCCGGTCTGGGAGTGGCTGTTGTCCACGATGGCGTTCTAGTCTGCGCCGGGTCCTGCTCGGACGTCTCCATCGAAGCAGGCGCGATGTTCGTGGACCTCGCGGGCGGTGCGATCTCTGCCGCGCTTACGCCTGCAGGTACGCTCTTCGACCTCGCAGAGGTTGACCAGGAAGCTTCTACACGTGACGGCACGGCTCCTGATCCGTTCGCTGAACGCGTTCTCAGCCTTCTCGGTGCGAGCGCGCCTGTGCGCGCTGCCCACGGGCTGGTATTGAGGACGCAAGACCCACTGTGAGTATCTCTTCCATAAATATCCTATGACTACTAACACCGCGCGTCCGTGATGGACTCGCGTACCGCGCCGGCGTGACGATGGGCGTCGCCCCCGAGTCGGACGGGTTCCTCGCAGGCTTCGATCTCGCTTTCTCCGCGGGCGCTCCCCATAGGCTCGCACGCGGCGCTGTCATGCAAGAGACCGGGGCTGTCCACGTAGCGCTCCACTCCATTAGGTCGCCCAGCGTCGGCACCCTGATTACGGCGCTTATAAACTTACTCCTCGGACACGGCTCCAGCGGAGACACGAAGGTCAGGTTCGACAAGATTCGTGAGGCGCACGAGTCTCGTCTGTAGTCGAATGGGCACGCTGATGCTACCATGGATGCACAAAGGGCAATACCCCACTAGTCATCCAAGTTATGAGTGCGGACGTCATCGCTTCTGTCATCGCACTCAAGAGAGAAAGCGAAGCAAAACTCGGCACAACTCTGCGCTTCATGGAGATGGGCGCGACGGAGGCAGCGCTGCTCGCGAAGGAGCTCGGTGCTGCTTACGTCGGGGTAATTTTCACTCCTGCGCGACCATATCCCGCATTATAGGAGAAACGCAGGATGTGCGTTCTTCCTCTTCGTACTAGCTACACGTTTGCGTGTACGGCTCTAACCAAAGATACACGCTTCAGCTTGCCTGGTCCACCTCTGACGAAGAAGAGCGGTATACTAGAGCTGCGCGAACATAACATCGCTGTCGCGAACGGGATCCGGGAGACGTAGGATGCGCGCAATGCGCGGTTTGATCTTGGACGGCTTTGTCTCCATTTTATGTCCCGCCGCTTCCGCCAGATGAAGTGCGTCTATGCTCCTTCCTTGCCTCTACTTCTCTAACACGGTGTCCAAGCACGTATGCGGTGAGAACTCGGACCGCGTCTACTCCGGCACGCGTATGGACACCGCATGGACGTTCTGTCATGCATATGAGCACGCCCGAAAGCTGGAGGCGTCTCAAGACGAGTTCTGCGCCAAAGCTAAGCGTGGCGAGTGGGCTGAGCTCGGAGCGTTCCCCGAGGCTCTTCAGCGGGAGACGCTCGTAGATGTCCTCGGAAGACGCGTGAAGGTATGTGAAGCTGTGATACCTCACTCTCTGACCCCATCTGATATACACGCTGTCATGTGGGTTCAAACTCATCGTTATGAGACCGTCGAGCTTGACGACCTCGTTCGGGTATGTTCTTCTCCCCCTGAATATGTACACTTCGGATGGGAACTCCGAAAACTACCTCATTGTGCTGTGTGTCTCCGAATATGAGTGAGCGTTCCAAACAACACTGTGATAGCTAAAAAGGACTGACCGTGCTCGCTAAGTCAATGACCTGCGAAGCGGCGTAGGCGCTGCTTGTGACGAGAAGTCCTACGGCCCTATAACCTCCTTCCTCCTTAACGAATTGAGCATTCCCATCGACGACTACGTATGAGTCAAGGAGAACATTACTGCCTCCCCGAGCAAGGGTATCAGCTGCCCATATGAACGGAAATGTCTGATTGGGATGACCTGGGGTACTCGTGTATTATCGTCTAAATCGATAGTAATTATCGCCCAGGTTCCCTCTGCTTCCTTGAGGAAGGCATATCCGTTCGATTGTCGTACGACTATCTCTATCTGGAACTATATGTACGGTGGACACATGCTCTTTACACATTAAATGTTAAGCACCTGTAGAGACGGAATCTCACAGGGTAAGGACGATGTCGACATGAGGGGCACGCAGGTAGACGCTGCCAGAGGGAGGCTTGTTGCAGTGGCATAGGAACACTTCAACTTGCTGTGCTGATATAGGCCGATGTTAGATAGTCATCCCGCAAAATAGCCATCCATCTGTCCGTCCATCCCGGAGAGGCTGCTACATTGCTTTTAGCTCTCGGGCCGGTTCTTCCAGCCACGTGGGGTCGGACCGCGAACGTTTACTGACTCTACCATATGGCCTGAAGCAGTCGGGAGTACAAATCGCAGTTGGCTATCCGGAAACGCTTAATCGCTGCCTGCCGCATGTAGTGACCTTTCGTTCGGAATATTCGTTGAAGATATCCATCTAGCTAGTCTGCAGTGCTCTGCGTCAATGGCTTTACGCAATGAAATCGGCACACTCTATATGGAATCCAAATACAGCTGGATATCACGTTGCACTCGGGTCCTAGCGCGTGGTGGTCTGACGCCGGCCTGATCCACTACACCCGCCTCTCATCTCCCATGCTGCCCAGACGGTCGCGCTGCTTGCATCATGCCTTCCGCGCCAGATATCCATGTCTAGGTTAACCATCCTATCGCGACTTCCAGATGGATATGTACTATGCTCACACGGTGCGTGCCCTTTGCGCTATGTTCAAGATATCCTTCGAACCACTGTGCTTCTCGTTGCATCCAGCCTTCATGTCCCAACACCGTGCATTCCTCTCCCGCCGTGGATATCTCCAGTATCCTTTGAAATCCGGACCAAATGTTGGGGGGAAAGGAATGCGCATATATGCACGTCCATCCGGAGGGATGCCGAATATCGAACCCCCGCTCTCTGCCTTTACAGCTATCCTTCGCGCCTTCCAATCACAATCTCGTATTCAGGTGAGCTTTACTCACACACTGGTTGGCGAACAGAACCTAATCTCATCACTCAAAGCGTCATGTCTTCCCTTGAAGTTTTGTCCAACGCCGAGACGCGGCTCCAGGAGCAACTGCCGACGTACCGCCCGTTCATCGATGTGGATAGATATCAAAGCTCGCCATTGGGCCTCTACAAGGATGCTCCATCCTCTGCTATTGGGTCATCTTGGGTGTTGGCCGGAGATGATCGAGCGATAGGCAACAATTCTTTCTACACACGGGTGAGTACAGTGCCTCTGTCTATGGTAGCTCCCGCTAGTGCGTTCTAACCACATGCCGCATGAAGTCGGATACGATCACTGCCCACCATGGCAAGAACAGCTCTCCCCTTGGAAATCTGAGCCTCGCGTACACGTCTACTCAGAAATCAACTGGAAGCGTCGTAGATATACCCCAGACGCCTCGCCCAACACCCCTTACACATCCCTACACTCCGTATACCTCATTCAGTACGCCCAAACTGGAGTCTGAAACAACCACGACGCCCTACCACCCCCCACCACCGCACCAAGATGCAGCAACCATATCTCCCGTAGACTCCCCCTTACCACCTGACACGTCTCGAACCGACGTTCGGCAGGGTTCTCTGCGATCCGGATATATTTCTCAGTCGACTTCCAACGACGTCACGGAGCGGAGGTTTACCTTGAAGAACAGAGTCGGTACGGGAGCACATCGAACCATAGATGTGAGGAATAGCCAAGGTCGAACGCTGCGCCAATGGCCCTACCCTACCTCGGAGACGTCACGTTCAAAGGAATATCGCAAGACCCCTCGCGCGACGCTTCACTCTGGAGATGGAAGCGTCTATACGGAGCGCATTGCACCTCCCCTGGCGGGGTATTTTTCTCCGCGGATCTCGCTGGAGACTTGGGTACGTCTGGTATATGAGACTCATGGCTGACGATGTGGAATATTCACGTCGCCATAGGAGTTGGAGCAGACGATATATAAGAATGGGCTGAGGAAGAAGCAAGTGTTTGCGTCGGAGCTCCTTGCGGTGGTGTACGAGCAGCACCCTAGGCTCAGGGATCTACTGAACGACAACTTCGTCAATGTACCCGATCACGCCATGGATGCGTTTCCCACAATTGAAGTACAGAAGGTCACGTTTGTGTTCCAGGTGTGTCCCCTTGTCTCCTCTACCCACATTGTAACTCATGACGGGTTCTCAGTTCACGGACTGCCCATTCTACAAACGTCAAGTGAGCGTGATGCGTACGAAGGACAAGCGAACGCAACAGCCAAGTAAAGGTACCATGGCAGTTCACGCCGCGCGCGAGATGCGAACATACGTTGTGAGTACACGTCTACGCTATTCACCCATTTACATATTGATATAACTCCGCGCGACGTCCAAGGAGAAACTTGACGCGGAGGGTACACCCTTTTCATGGGGTCTTGAGGACCTCGTTCTTCATTCTATCACACAAGTCTCTCAGGGGAGTGTCCAAGCGTTTATCGGCATTGCATGAGATTGGAACGATGTGCACTGGAGGACATTTTGCAGCATCCCGACTTTGACTCGCTTCGCGTTCGAAATCATCCCATGTTCTCGTCAAATCTCTCCGCATGTAATTCAGACTACGCTCACTCATGCACTACTCATTCTTGGACCTTCTCGATTTCGTTCGCGGGATGGACTACTAGCACATCATCCATACATATGTAGTTACATTGCATCTAGGGCATGCGTACCGTACATAGGATATAATCTATACCCACTCACTTCGTCTTCGACAGTCATCCTGCGCACGGCGACGACGCAGATGACAGACGGCTACGCGAGCGTTGTCCCCGCCGCCCGGAACCTGCAATCCGTCTGTCTAGGTTGACGACGGCGGACGGGAAAAACGGCCCAGAGAAGAACGAACCGGCGACACGCGTCAGAAGTTGGTCTTCTGCCCGCCGCATCCGCTGCGTGAAGCTATCCAAGCGTAACTGTATCTCTTGCAGAGGTAGTTCTGAGCTAACACGCTCCTCGAGAATGTTCAGAACGGACGTTGAAAGCAGAAGCGTCCGGACGCAGCAAGCGAAAACGTTGATTAGATAGCAGTGTTTACGAGTACAGAAGCCGGGAGGCTCAGGGCAGAGAGTGCTGAGGGGGCTGTCGGCGGACTCGGACGGATTCACAGCTGAAAGGCGGTAGCCAAGGAACACATGAGCCTGCTTGCCGGTACACGACCGAAGGTAGTCAGTATGAGCTGGTAAGTAAGACGACGAGATGGTTCCGTACGGATCGAGTGACGCCACTACGGGCCAAGACGCAGTTCTCCACGAAGCGCGCCGTAAAGCCGCATTCCGATCGGGATCTAGATGAAGCGAATCGTCTTGTAGGCGGACGATGCGCTGTTACGATCGGGCTTGGAGATCGCGTTGACTTCGAGGAGGATGTAGACGGGTGGAATCTTGGACGCGAGACTTGGTCATCATCGGCAGAGCGGCGAAGGAAGAGGACTGGAACTGTAGGTTGAGAGCGCGTGATTCTCCGCGCGCGTGTCGTAGAAATAGAACGCATACGTAGCAGCACCCTGAATAGCGTCTCCAACGTGCCGGAGTATAGTAACCACGAGTAGTCGTCGTCGTCGGCTCGTGGTGCAACGACGTCGAAGACATGGAGGCTGGGAGGGGCTGCAACCAAGGAGGAGCCGCGGGATGCAGACGCGGTAGAAAGTCAATCGCGGACATACTTGGGGGACAAAGATCACGATGCCCTCCGTGTGCTGGCAGATGAGGAGACTCCGGAAGCGTCGTCTTAGACCGCCGACCGCGCCTCGACGAGATTAACCCCTTCGCATGATGGCCATCACTTGCGAGTCCCGCATTGACTATTACATGTGCGACATCGGTTGTCAGGGACTACTCGAACCTATACGAACAAAGAGAACTTACTGCCACGCCAGCGGACCGAAAAGCTTTTCTCCCGGTTGACAGCAGTCTAGCAGTTACCGCCTGTGGTGAGACGAGAGTGTGGCAACTGAAAAGACTAGGAGAGAGGCTTCACGGAGGTAGCGAGGGACGGCGACTAGACTGGAAAGACCAACGCAGGGGCCGAGCTAGGACGCTTATCTATTAGGGTGATGGGTCTTGAACGCCGCTAGAGGACGGAGAAAAGGGGGTTGGAGCGCGAGTAGTGGTCTTGGAGGGGTGTAGAAGCCTAGCGAGCTTCATAGTCGTCGAAAGGAAGTGCAAGGCGACATACGAGATGAATCCCCCAGAGGGGAGCTTGGCGAAGGAAAACCTTGATAGAACAGGGTCACAGTAGTCGAATCTTGCGTTTGGCCAACTTCCCGCTTTGCATTGCTAGGCGGTTTTGTATGTACTCAGAACGGCAGGGCGGGATCCGGTAAGGCGTAGCGGCGATCGTTCTCCAGTAATCATTCGCACAAAGTCCATTTAGAGCGTGGGGTTGGTAGTTCCGAGTACGAGGGATGGTGCGGGAGAAGAACGGAGAGGCGAAGCTTTCAGAGAAGATAGAAACACACGGCGAGTTCGTATTTTCGAGGATGATCGGGTGACAAGACGACGCGGCGCTAAGTGATTAGTCAGTGCCCAAAGCGGTATGTTGTGATTCTGGGCCGGGGTTCGATCCTCACAAGGGACGATCCGATACTAGGGAACGATCAACCGGAACAAGGTGTATTTTAGACAGGACGCATTTATAACATATATTAAAGAAGCGCAAACGGCCAGCATCGCATAACCTAGGCACAGAAGCACTGTCGGAGATCCTGCCGTAGCTGGGCTGCAAACGGCAATGTCCTACTTTCGTACGCCAATCGTTGGCTGCACGCATCCTTCGCCGCGACGGCTAATTGACAGTAGCACGAGGTCCTTCATTTCGTAAGGGAACTTCTCTTTCTGACGTCCAACACATTTCTAAGCAGTAATAAAACACGGCTCATCAGTGTCCGCAATGATCACAGCGGTAAGAAACGGTACTGACCGTTTGGATAAAGCGTTGCATCTCGCGCGCGACGTATGTCACCATCTCTCCCTTGGTAGGTGAAACTCTTCCCCCAGAAGACGTCCGCATTACGTTAACCTGCCGTGAATATCTGTCGACATCATCGAACTACAAAGCACCGCAAGAGGGAGTTTCATAAGAAGATGCAGACCTCTACCGAGAACCCAGCAACCCACCTCAAAGACTACGGAGAGTTTTTGGTTCGGATCTTTATCCTCCGGAAATGCCTTCTGAGCGTGATCCGGAAAGCTGTCGAATCTCTTGTTGAGCGCGCGCTCAAGGGAAATTCCCGGGGAGTAGTCGATTTCGTGAGCATGCTCATGGGGTCTGAGGCCCCCTGTGTAGGGACGCTGTTTCAAGACCTACAGCGCGTTCGCGTAAGCATCACAGCCAGTATATGTTTCCCACTGAACGTACTGATATCACGGAATCAGTAGGAAATACGACTGGGAGCGATGCTGAATGCGTGGGAGCCGGGCGCGTCGTTGAGAGGGAGGGGAAAGTCATGGAGCGTTCGTTCCGTCCCGTATCTTGAACGGGATTCCCCGACGACGCTGCTGCACGGTAGTAGACTTCACTGAGATGCTGACAGGGCGCCATGGGAATTGGTTCCGTCGTATACGACATAGTTGCTGTGAAAAGAGAGTCGGGTGGTAAACCATTGAACAATGGCTCCTCATGGAAAACAGCGGCCGTGGAATCGACATCAGCAGGGAGCGCGGGGATGGTCGGCTGTGACATCAGCTCGGAGGAATCGCAAGTAAATAGGGGATCAGAAGAGATATCGTGTTGCACAGCCAACGCGGTAGAAGGAGGAAGAAGAGAGGATATATCGAGTGAGGATATGAATGCTTGGAGAGACAGGTCGTCCCCATAATCGTCCGCAGATGTCTGGTTGCAATGCATAAGTATTGGCAGTTGCCGATGGTTGACAAGTCTATGCACGTACCGTACAGTCACGAGGATCCAAACATTCCTCAAATTGAGAGGAAATACACCTATCGCAATAACCGCAAGGGAGGCGACTTGGGGAGGGTCCCATCGCGTCGTCGTTGTACGTGCTAGCAGAGTCGTAGCAGCTCCAGTAGCCGGGCGATGACGGCCACGAGTCGGTGTTTCGCTCCATCTCGAACTTGAAGGATATGAGGGTTTCCAGGTGAAGGTTGAGGTATCGAGAGGGCAGAGGCAGGCTTTATACAAACACACAGAAACACGGATGTCCCCTTTCACGAGGTTCGTCCATCCGTCTATCCATCCATCCATCCAGACGATGCACAGACACGCAACTCAAAGGCGAGTACTAGTGGGAGCTTGACGGACGTGTTGTAGATATCGCGAGGAGGACCGTATCCAGTCGCCCGACGGCCGGAGCCCGAGGCGGAAGTTGCCGGCGTTGCATACGTTGGTCGACTTAGGGCCAATGTTCCTGCCGCAGGAGTGCTCTACCAGAGTAGATAGATATTAAGTAGAAGCAAGAGCAGTGAGGCCCGCCCCCTTTTGGGCACCGCAAAAAAAAAAAAAAAAGTAGAAGCAAGAGCACGTAGCGTTTATTGATACTGTCTGATATGGGAAGCGGACAGTCAAACTGGTAAGGAGAAGCTCAACGGCAAGACGGGCGAACATATGCTGCCTCCAGGTGATCTCTTGAATTCTAGCTCTCTGCGTCGCAAACGCGAGGGGTTGGCCGACCTTTTCAGACTACCACCCTGATTACACCATGTCAGCAACGTCTTCCGTTCACTGCGCGGGACTTACAAGTCGTGCATGCCACATCATGTCCGATCGTACAGGGTGCTCATAGCAAGGTACGTAAGATTGTGCGTGCGGCTTCCGTTATGCCTGCATTCTGAGCCTTGGGATATCCAACTACGGAGAAACGGCGGTTTGGCTGCGGTGGTAGCGGAGGAAGAAGCGGCTCGAGGGCTGTGATTGGAAGGAAGGTAGTTATGTAATCCACGTGACTAGCCATTTGTAAGCGCTTGTTTCGCCTGGCGGGCCTGCCATTGTAGCCAAGTCTACCGCCTCAATCGCTACACGTCGCCTTTACATAGCTTAGCAGTTCCCTCAACGTCTAATGGCTCGGACTCGCTAATTACTTACCGATACTCGCTCACAGCCCTTCATACAACCCCCAGCTGCCTCACATGGCCCGAGCTAGTTCCCCGAGCTCAAGCTTCAAGTTCGGCCGGGTTTCCGATTCGGAGGACTTCGTCATCACCAGTAACTGACTATCCAAGTACGACGCAAAGTGAAGCCTCATGCACCAGGTGAGGCTCTTGCCACGGTGACCAGAACGAGCCATCTCGGCGGTTGACTTTCCGATGCATATGCTTCTTTGCGGACACATCCAGGTTATCTATCCGCCTATCCAGAGACACGCGGCGCACAATAATGGACGGCGTAGGGCGAAGAGAGGTAGTCCTGCACCTTCGGATGGTGGAGAGCAGCTGGTCATGTCGGGTGTCACATCCGAGGTGCGTCTTGTCTTGTCTTTCTGCCGAGGGGACATGCGAGATGACAGTCATGGAAGATGTGGGACGAACGAGGTGGATCGGGCACCCATCGCAGTCCTAGCACCCGCACTCCGTGTAGCAGCGGCGTAGGCGAGGAAGCGACGCTCAGGAGTCTCAGCAATCAGGTGCGGAATCTCATTTTAACGTTGTCCGATATCCCCTGCCCTTACGTATATTGTCCGCAGGCGTCGTTGGGCGATGCCTGCTTTCGCCCGTGGTCACCGGAAGAGGATGTGTGGCTGCAGGGAGATATAGAGACTCCATATGAGAGATGAGTACTTGAAGGTGAGTACCGTCGATACTTATGATGAAGTTCATGTACCGACCCACCACTTGTTACGCTAGACGGAGAAAAATGTCTACCCCACACGCGGTTTCTCAAATTCCTAATCGATCTACTAGTGCGCTCAACTATGTGTTGAAACTGTCTACGCACTCGACTGGCCGGGTTTGACTGCCGAAGAAGCCTGGAGCTTCGTGGAGGAGCGTATTAGCCTCACAAACCAGTCGGTCATCCTTCCTGTCTTTCTTCTCCCCGAAGACCTTTCGACACAAACAACGCACCCACGAACATTCATTCTTCCCTTATCATCGCCATTCTACCCGCCGACGAGACACGACAGTCCCACCCTCGGCGCCAGTTGAGAAAAGCCAACTACCAACTGGTGAAGATTCGCAGCAGAACCACGCAGCCGTGACACGTGTAGACGCGATGCGGTTCTCTCGTAGATCGGACCGCAGTCGTCATTATTCTCGCCCCTCCAACTCGACTTGCTCACCTGGTGCAGAAGCCCTCTCAACGTCTCGTGTCAGCGACAACGGTCCTACGCCTGTCCAAATCCGTTAATTCGGGGCGCTCCCTCATTGCGCGTTCGAGCGCGTGATAACGAGCGACCCTTCTCTACCTCGTGGGGCTCAAGGTGCGTTAGTTCTCACTTTAGACGTTGTATTCCTCGCGCTCACGCGATTAACTCCAGATGGCGAGGCTTCACGGCGTGCCGTACCAGCTTACAAGGCCGCGAAGTGGCACCCAAAACGTACGGGATCCGAGTCGGATCCCCGACGGGGTCTTCCGCTCGCCCATGAAGCTGTTGCGGCCGGCGTACTAGCACGGCCCGTGCGATTCCGTCATTCCTGTTCTAGGAACGTCATAGGGGGAGACAGACGACCAGACGCGGCAGGTGTTTCCAGCTATCGCTTATATGAACGGGCTTGATCTGAACCTTGCGCATCTGTGAGCCCGATGCAATATTTCCCCGCAGTCTGTTGCTGCGGCTGATGACGACGGGACTTGTCATGCTCTTCAGGCGGAAGATGAGAATGTTCCATGTAAGAACTTCATCTTACGCTCATTTCTCAACTACAGTCAACTTATTCGCGTTCAGCAGATGATGTGAAGGACGCCGGAGACTCTCCAACACTCTCCCATCATTAGTCTTCGATCCGGCAGAGACGTGGGAGACACGATCGGGCCTTGGGATTATGGCACCGAGTCCAGACTTCCGGGTCTGTAAAATGAACGTAAACGTTGTTCTCGAGATTCGCGGTACGGAGATGAGATACCACCGAGATCAAATACACATACGCCCACGAACTCGCAACCACCCTGCCTACAGCGTAGAGCTGCCTGTGCTAGGATGAATCCGGGCGGGGGCATGAGGTCAGCGCGATATCAGCACTTACGCCCCGGTTCGGACGGCGCCGTGCCAGTACTGCAGGGAGAACCTCTTGCGACACGTCTTGAAGGAAAGACAGGAGATGTGGGTATCTCAGCGTTGTTATTATTCGTGTCTGTATTCGGTACGAGCGGTGTACAAAAAAGTTGACTTCAAAAGCAAAGGCTGTTACGAAACACGTCAGTCGTCACGTGTCACTAGTATACGCGATCTAGTTGCGCGCGCGCGTCCTCTGAGAGTGGCTCATAACCGCCTGTTCTCCTCTCCATTGAGCCACTGCTCTGAAGATCTCATGCTAGCTGCGACTTCCACTTCTCTCGAGCACCATCCTCACCTGTACTTTTTGGATGGAGACATCATCCTCGCCACCAAACTTCTATCTGTTTTTGTGTCTCCTGGCGATGTCTCCAGCAGTGGTGCGGTGCCCTCTGCGCCATCCAGTGGCATTACCGTACAGGATCGTTATCAGCTCTACCGCGTCCACAAGTTCATCCTCTCGCGGAACTCCCCGGTCTTCGCCAATTTGCTGGCAGACGCGAATCCCTCCGATAACACGCACGACGGCGTCCCTATGGTCGAGATGATCGGAGATGACCCTCAAACATTCGCTCGGATGCTCAGCTTCCTTTACAACCCTTTGTGAGTGCCGAGCTTTCTGCCTCTTTCTGGAAACGACTCTGATGATCTGTGCTTTCACAGAGACTCGCCGCTTAAACGCAGAGATCCAGACAAGCCCCTCCTGATTACGCCCGTTGTCCGCCTCGCTGGCAAGTACCTCTTTGATTCCCTGCGCAATTACCTCGTCCGCAGCGTTGTTGAGGACTGGCCTCTTACGCTTGAAGAATGGGATAGGCAAGAAGCAGAGGTAGAGGCCATGGAGCAGGCACGTTTATCCGTTCCTACCGACGTCTCTCCCCTCCGCCTCTTCTTCCCCGAGCCTGCAACCGCAATCGAGTTCGCTATAGAGTTCGGCTGTCGGGAGATACTCCCGGCTGCACTCTACCAGCTTCTTCGTACGTCTATCAGCGAGGACTGGGACCGGAAGGATCCAATTCCAAATCTGTCTCGCCCCGCAAGATGGTCGCTCCTTGGGGCCGCCGGTTTCCGTCTCTACCTTTCTGTTTGCGACAAGCTGAGGAGCCACCTTTGCGTCTCCGACGTTTGCGATACCTTCACACATCGCATCGCTGCTCGAACCTGCACCTCCTCCTGCAATCATGTCGTCTTCGCTAATCAGGTCCACGACCTAGACGGCTCGCAAAGGCGGCCAGAGTCACGTCCGTGCTATAACACAGTTATAGAGGTGTTCGACACCCGGTTCTGGCCGGCGAGGTGCATATCGGCCACGATTGACCCTCTTGCTTGGTATAGGCAATGCTTGAGCTATGAGAATGTTTACAAGGTTTCCGAGGAAGATGAGATAGCGACCCCGTGCTCGTCCTGCCGCAACGCGCTCATGCAGCATGTTGCGGGTAAGCGACAGAAGATCTGGGATTTGTTGGTCGCTGCCTGTTCTCCGGTATGAGGCATCATACAGCGTGCATGAGTGAGTAGTTTACTCTAGCTCAGGCTGTTAGCTGTCGACTCTAAAGCCAATTTCGCAGCGCTCTCGCACTCGCGTGCGTGTTCACGCGTCGATTACTGGAGTCCATTGTATTCCGCACACCTTGATAGAAGTTCGGTATGTAGTCTAATCCATACTCTCGGTGTTCACCTCTTCTACGCCCTCCAATGTGCTGTCTTTTCCCGTGTAGGTAGTCGATTCTCAGTTGAATACATATCCATGAATTAAAGTTGCATTCTTCGAGCTTTCTGAGAGGCCAAACGTAGTGTCGGGTGGTACGCGGCGCGCACGCCCTTCTGTACGTGCGGGAAAGAGCCGAAAGGGATACACTAGGATATGTACACCGCAGTAGAAGGAGGCCCGGGTACTGGATCATAAACGGCGGGCGGACGCAGATGAGAATTCGACGGTCGCGCATTGCTTGATTCGGCGCAGCCTATAATATGAGACTACCCGCTCGTAGGCCGGTTGATAGACAAGATCGCCGGACCTTGCCTCCGTCTTGTCTGAGTAAGGAGGGGCGATCGCTCGAAATGCTTTGCACAGCTGCATACCGAGTCGAGGCGTGCCGAGGAATGCAGCGCGATCGGGCCGTAGCCTTGTGATCGAGAGGAGCAGCCGATCGTCTCTCTCGGACGAGGGTAGGTATGACGCGCACTCGTACCTTGTCTCGAATCCTCCAGGTCCAGCTGTGCCTCTCAGTGCCTGTGATCCTCCTGGAGCTCCTGCAAATTCTGCGAACGCGGCGGCATGGTCCTGAGTCAAGCTGACGTCACAGGCGCCAAGCGAGGCCAGGAAACGCCGGAGGACGCGGTCCCGTGACAAACGCGTTGTTTGCGGGTGTTGGGAAGGACCGCGGTTGGAGAAGGGCTTCCCAGGGCCGCCCACAGAGGCAAGCACCTCGTGTTGATCCATGTTCGGCTTTAGAGACCCAGAGCGCCCCCCGTCTCTTCCGCTTCTCTTGCTCCTCGTCGACGCGTCCGATTCTCTCAGTCCAGGCTTCTGCCCTCGGTCTCAGGTTTCTTCGTTTCAGGGGTGTGGTGGAGGAAGCGATTTGTTGGCAAAGCGACCTTGCATACGTAGCAAGGTGAGTATCCCTTCCGTCTTTTGCTACATCCCTCGGCGATGCTCAGGCCGCTGCGTAGTGGTAAGTAGCCAACCAAGAAACAGCAAGAACAACCCATTCAGCAAGTAACGATCCTACGAGTCAACGACCTTCCGGTTGCGGCACGTCAAGGCATCCATCTCTCACGTACATATCACGACTGCATCTGTCCCCTTTCTTGGCCTCTTTTTGCTTTTCGACTCTCAGCTATCAATCTCAACTCTCAATATCATTAACGACCTAACGCGACTACTTACGCGACCAAGCACGAGTCTGTTGTATTCACGACCCCGCACGCATCACACACATCCACGAACGACACATAGCAACGACGAGCCACGAGCACTAGAAGATGCGTAGCACAATGCCTCTCTTGTCTCGCCCCCCAGCCCCGTCCCGCGCCACGTCCCCCATGCCCCCATCGTCAGAATCGCCCTCGCACCCCGTCCCGACCATCCGCCTCATCTCGGCGACCCCGTCCGCGGCCGGCTCCGCAGGCGACGCCAGCACGACCTCCTTCGCCTCGTCCTCTTTCGCGTCCATCGCCCCCTTCGCCGTCTCTTCCCCGCTCGCGCCCAAGTCCTCTTCCACTGAAGCCGCGCCCCGCAAGAAGCTCGTCCCGAAAAAGTCCAAGCTCGGCCTCCTCTCCAGTGTTGGGGGAGGCAAGTCGAAAGACAAGCAGAGCGCGGACTTCTCCGACGTCGTCCGCCGCGTCGGCGGCGGCGCTGCGCCCAGCACGGGGCGCAGCGGGTTCGAGATCTACGTCGACCAGGGCGAGGACCCGGACATGGGCGAGATCGTCGTCGTCAAGAAGAAGAAGAGCCGGCTGGCGCTGAACGGCATGTCGTGGGGCGCGCTGGGCGAGGTGACGAACGTACCCGCCTCTGCACGGGAGGGACGTGGGGACAAGGAGAACGCGAAGGAGAAGGAGAAGGGGAATGGGAAGGGGACGGTAGATGGGCTGTTGAAGGTGAAGGGCGACGAGAACCAGAAGTGGTGGAGTATCGGGCGCGGGCGGAAGGATTCGAAGGGGAAGAAAGAGGAGAAGGAGAAAGAGCAAAAGCCCCCCGCTCGCTCGAAGAGTGCGTCTTTCCCTCCCCCTCCCCCCTCTCCTCCCCTCATTCTGCGTATGACTGACGATACCCTTTCTCTCACACAGCCCCCGAGCCCGCCCGGCCCCTCGAAGGCCGCGCCCGCTTCAACTCCCTCGACTCCGGCATCCTCCTCAACAGCCCCGCCTCCCGCCCCGAGAAGAAGCCGTCCAAGTCCCCCCTCGCCCCTGCCGCGTCTGCGCCCACCGCGTCGCTCCTCGAGCCCGTCCCCGTCGTGCACACCCCCGTCGAGGGCGCGTTCTTCCCTGGGTCGCGTAATGGGAGCACGACGAACCTCCTCAGTGTTGAGGATGGTGCGGCGCAGCCCCAGACCGGGACGGGCTCGATCGCGGTCAGGGCGATTCGCTCGATGCGCTCCCTGGCGCGGATGGCGAGTTGGGCGCAGCTCTCGGGAGACGGAACCGCGCAGAACAGTAAGGAAGGCAAGGAAGGCAACTCCGGTCCTGTGACGACCGACGCGCAGCCGAAGATGAGGGCGAAGGAGAAGGAGAACGGGGGGAAGGAGAAGGAGAAGAAAGAAAAGAAGGAGAGCGGGGAGACGAAGAAGAAGAAGAAAAAGGAGAAGACGAAGGAGAAGGACGCCAAGCCCTCCAAGGACAAGCTCAGCACCGTCCGCCTCTCAGGGAGCTCCTTCGAGGCTGGGGCGCTCAGCGCCCAACCCAGCCCCGCCCGCCCGTCTCCCGCCACTCAAGACGGTGCGCGCACGCTTACTGCGCGCAAGAAGCAGAGCGTGCTCGGGCTCGGACTCGGGCTCCCCTCTACGCTCCGCCTCGGAGCCTCCCCCGCCGCCCATCCCATCTCGCGCGACGCCTCCGGCTCCTCCGCCGGCTCCGTCTCAGGGGGACTCGGATCCCTCGTCGGGGTCCCCCAAGCCCCTCAACGGCTCTCAGCGGACTCTGCGCACCTCATCCTAGGGGCTTCAGGCCGCCCCTCGTCGATCCTCTCCAGCGGCTCGTCCCTCAGACCGCCGTCGACCGTCTCGGGCGTCTCGGTCGAGAGCGGGCGGTCCGGGCGGTCGTCGACGAGCAGTGTGGCGAGTGTGAGGTGGGACGAGGTGGGGATTCGGAGGGCGAAGGAGACGGCGAGGTTGGAGAGGCGGACGAGGCGGGAGATGGAGGACCGCGCGAGCGGTGGAGAAGGAGGGAAGACGAAGAGGGAGAGCAGGAGGTCCTCGGATGGGAGGAGGAGGACGCCGATCTCGGAGATCTTCCCCGAGACGCAGATGCAAGGCCAGATGAACGCTGCTTCCGGCTCTCCTACTCCTACGCAGGAGGACGCACACCGTAACCGCGACTCGCGAGCGTCGCTCTCTCCGCCCGCGTCGATCGCGGGCGGCCCGCTCGTTCGTGTGGAGGAGGCGACCGCGGACGGACACTCGGCCCCGACGGACGACGAGAGGGAGCCGATGCCCGCGTCCGCGCTGGCGATGAGTCCTGGGGGGACGCCCTCGAAGCGCGTCAGGCCGCGCCCGGTGTCCGAGCAGATGCTGGGGCGGCCTCGGCCGCAGGCGATATGCGATAACAGCGAGGGAGACGGTACGTATTCCCGATATTACGGGTATGTGGAAAATATCACTGATATCCATGGGGTTTCTAGCGTTCATGTCCATGCTCGACGCAGCGACCAACGAGCTCGCGTCGCTCATCAACCGTCTCGACCTCGAGGCCACCCCGGGCAGCACGGCTGGCACCCCGCTTAGGCTCTCGCCCTTCCAGACGGGCCAGGAGTCCCCGCTCAAGGCGCGCGCGGCTGCGCTCCGCGGGAGCCCGCTCAGGGGCGGGGTGCGCGAGCGCGAGAGCACGGCGTCGATCGCGTCGCTCAGGCCGTATGCGAACGCGCAGACCGCGTCGGCCCCTGCGAAGCTTGCGCTCCGGACGGCGCAGACGATGTCCCGCGCGACCGCTGCGACTACAACCACGAAGGCACAGACGAATGGCGCGGGGCTTGTAGGACAGCAGATCGCCCCTTGGAATGAGCTCGACTGGCAAGTCTCCCCGCGCAAGCCGCTCGTGCGCCCCAAGCCCAAGACCGCGGCGCACCTCACGCACAAGCGCACGCTCACGCCCTCCCCGGAGGTCCCGCTCCCCGTCTTCCATGCGCTTCGCCCGGCGAACACTCGCTCGAAGGCGTCGCTTCTCGCGACGGACCTGGAGCGCACCGCGACTCCGCCCGTTTCTGCGGCCCCGCCTTCACAGCCGTCTTCGCGCACGTTCGGTTCGCGCCCTTCCAAAGTCGGCCTGCGCTCCCCGCGCGGGTCCGACGAGGCGCATGCCTCGCCCTCTCCTGCGCCCGTCTTTACCCGCGCCGGTGCGCGGGTTACCAAAGGCTCCGCGCTCGTCCCGATGAACAGCAAGGGCAGCGTGGGCAGCCTCCGCCGGATGGGCGTCCCGCTCACCGCGGAGGCGCGCAGGGGCCTAGGTTTGGGCGGCACGCTGGGCAGCTCGACGGAGCCGGAGGTGGACCCGGAGGACCCGGACTCGGACATCCCGGATGAGTTGCAGGTGATCTTGAGCGGGCAGAGCGACGAGGAGGGCGGCGGGAGGCCGTTGAGCCCGTTCGAGGATACGTTGTCGTTCAGGCCGGTGGCGCCGCCCCCGCCTTCGCCGGGCGAGCCGCCGAAGAGCGCGTTGCCGACCCCGGAGGTGTCTGTTCGTGAGGGCGATGACGTCGACGATGGCGAGGCTCCTGTGCAGGTTCAAGTTCAAGTTCCGGTCTTCCAGGCGCAGCTCTTCGACGCCGAGGCGAACCGCGCGGAGCTGGACGACGGCGAGCGGAGCCCCACGACGACGGAGGAGGACGACACGAAGAAGTCGTTCGACTTCACGGGCGAGCTGCGGCTGCTCAACGAGTCCGGCGGCTCGGACCGCGCGAGCTTCGTCGAGCAGGTCGAGCAGGCGTTCAAGACCCCCGGCCGGATCCAGCTCGGCTTCGACTTTGGCCTCGAGGAGAGCGGCTTGCTCGCCCCGCCCGTCCCTGCGCTCCCCCACGCGCTCCGCGCGCAGCCGGCCCCGCCTGCTGCGGACGTCCCGCAGAGCTTTTCGCACCTCGCGGACACCGCGTCTGTGTACGATGGGGACGGCTCAGCGGAGGAGTGCGGTAGCGAGGGCACGAGGGACTCGGGCGTGTCCCAGGCGAACGAACACGATATCAGCCTGATGATGCGCGAGCTCGAGGACGAGTGCCGCGTGTACCCCGGCTTGGGCAGCTCGACGTCGACCATGCGCTCGAAGCGTTCCGACGGGCGGCTCAACACGGACTTCAAGTTCGGCGGCAAGCCGGGCCCCGCGCAGGACTCGACGACGGACTCGGACCTCGTTCAACACCTCACGCTGTCGGACATCATTCCCCCGGTGTCGCACTCCCGATCTCACTCGCACAGCTCGCTCATTGAGGAGGACAGCTCGGTGCTCAAGTCCATTCTTGCCAAGGCTGCTGACGTCCTCCCGGGCGAGCCGACCGAGAAGAGCGAGGGGAAGCACAAGGCCCAAGTTTCCGTCCATTTTGATGACACTGCCGGCACGATGGGCCACTCACGCTCCGAGTCTGCCGTCAGCTTCACGGGTTTCGAATCTTTCGAGGAGGTGCGGCGCGGATTCGAGTTCGGCCCCAACCGCCCTGCGTTCTACCCGCCCGCCAACGCGGTGTACTCGCGCCCCACGAACCCCGTCTTTCACCCGGCGCATGGACGCGACATGTCGCTCTTTAGCATCGCTTCTGTCTCCTCGTACGGTGCCGCACTCAATGATGGCGCGCGGGACCCGTTCGGGTACGCGCAGGACGGTCCCAGCCGGCCCCCGTCTATGGATGACATCTCGATCTCCATGTCAACTTCAGTCGATGACACGTTCTCATTCATCCGGAACAAGCCGCGCCGCCGCGTCGACAGCGATGCGTCTAGCTTCTACTTCCAGCCGTCGCAGACCATGCATCCTTACCGCCGTCATCGCCGTGGACCATCCGCCATGTCCGTCGCGTCCAACACTGGGCCGCCAATCAGCCTGTACAACCGCAGCTTCCGCAGGAACGACTCGAGCATTTACCGCCACCACAGGGACGACTCCAACACGAGTGCGAGCTCCGTCGCGCTCTCGTACGCCATGCACGGCCAGGGCGGCGCCTCGCGCCCTCCGTGGGGTTCGCACGCCCGCGACTTCTCCCGCGACTCGATCATGAGCGACATTTCGGAGCGGCCCGCCGCGCGTCCAGGTCTTGGTGACAAGATGTTCGACAACGCGCGCGGCGCGCCCCTCGCTGCCATCGCCGCCTCGCCCGAGAGCGCGTACAGCGAGCCGGAGGAAGTGAACAGGACTTCTTGGGACTCAATCATGGATGAGGACCGCTACACGCGCTACACGTCCGCTGCGCTCGATGATGACTCGATCTTCGACCGGACGGGCAAGCGTAACTCGGTTTCGTCAGAGTCGGTCTTCGGCTTCGACCCGTCGTACGTGCAGAATGGTCGCTTCCAGATGGGTCAACGGTTCAGACCAGTGTCGATCATGAGCGAGATGAGCATGCACAGTCCAGTCAAGGAGGACGACACAATGATTACGGTGCGTTCTTTAGCCCTTTTTACTCGAGGCCGCATCCCTGACTTGAAGTTTACGCAGATGCTTGGGGGCGGCCATGTTCGCCGGCGCTCCGTTAGCTCCCTGGTGGACTCCTCGCCCTGTGTCCGTGTGGAGAAGAACTTAGAGAAACGGCAGGCCGCCCTCCCTGGCCGCGTGTTACAGTTTGACGCCGAGCCTCCGGCAAGAGAATCTCCTAAGGAACCGCGCCTCCTGGCCCAGCCCTCCATCGCCTCCACATCGTCGTTCCAGTTCGGCGGTGAGCGCATGATCAAAGCGCGTCAAGGGCTCCTAGAGCGGCAGAGCTTGGAAGACAGTGCCCTGATGGCCCACGGCGAGGACGTCCTAGCCTCTCGTGAGTGCTTCGATCTTTTTGTCCCTGTCGTGACCGACTGACAGCACCCGTAGTGCGGGAGAACTCAGTCTTCAGCAAGCCTTCACCTGCCGGCCGGTCGCGCTCGAGCACTTGCACTTCGGCTTCCTCCGGCGCAGACACGCCTCCCCTCTCCAACTCTGATGGGTCCTCGGTCTCCGGTGGCTCACAATCCAGCATTGACATCGGCCATCTCAGCGCTCTTCTCGCCAACACGACGCACCCTAGCAGCGGCATCGCGAGAGCTCGTTCGCGGGCCCGTGCTAGGGGCGCCGGCCATCGTCGCCGAATCGACCAAGCGCGGATGTCTCGCTCCTCCGTTTACGAGACCATCCAGGAAGAAGGATCTGTCGGTGCGAGCTCCCCCGCCACGTCGACGTCCCACCCCACGCCCCAGAGTGCGAAGGCTGTTGCAGGTTCTACGATCCACGATTCCGTCTACGTCGTCGAGAGCGATCGCGACTCTGTTTACAGCCAAAGCTGGGACGAAGAGAACGGCATCACGACCCTGCGTCAGTACTATGCGCTCCGCAACGAGGCTCAGGTCACGGTGGACGAGAGTAAACGTGTGTGGCTCGACACGCCCTTTTCGCTCTACGCCCTTCAGTGTAAGTCCCTGTGCCTAGTCCTGCCCCTTGACACGATGCTGACCATGCGCTTGCAGCGTTCTCCCCTCCACGTGAGCCAGTCGCAATGCAGGCGATGTTGGAGTATTCCCAGAAGAACTACGGTCCCTTACCTTCTGAGCTCCGCCCGCACCGCGTGCGCTCGCGGACGTCATCCCGCGCCTCGCCTTACCCGCTCCGCAGTGTCCGCTCAAACATGTCGCCCGAGAAGCCACTGCGCGTATCGCCTATCCAGGTCTTCACGGACACCACGACGAGCAAGCCGTTTGCCCCGCCTGCCCGTGACCACGCCGTCCTTCGTGAGGTTCCGCGCACAGCGAACGTACAGGCGATGCCGACACCGCCGCCCGTGCTGGGTGATATTAAGCCGTTCACGCCATTCAATGTCGAGATTGACAAGTCCACGATTGGCCCGAAGCAGGGCAAGAACGGCATGGGTCTCCCCGCCCGCCCCCGCGTCACGTCAAGCACCCGCCGCGCCGCCCTTGGGTGGTCGAAGCGCAGTACGGGGAAGTCCAGCGCGCAGGACTGCAAGGAGAACGTTTCGGCGATCATCCCTACGTAAGTCCACCTTCCATATTATTCCAGACTAGGAAATCCTAGTGCTGATTTGCCCTTCACGTCCCTGTAGTCCATCGGAGACGCTTCGTATCAATCGGCCCCGTCCCCGAGGCCGCCCCACGCCCGCTCGTGTCCCCGTCCCCGCGGCATGACGTCTGCCCATTTACTGCCATAATCTCCGCCACATCCCCACATAACCGTCTCCTAAACCCAATCCACAACACCCGGCGCATTCGTGTCCGCTGTCTGTTCGGACAAGTTGCAGACGGCCTTCCATCGTCTCCGTTCGTCCGTTCTTACGACGGGCATGGAGGAACGGTGTGCCTACTCATCGTCTCTACGGTCTCCTATGCTATGCAAATATCTGTCTCGTATGCCCCCTGCTATCTCGTCCGTATCTCGTGACACGTATTTCTTGATGCTATTCGATGCTCGACGTTACTTCTTGCACCGATTCGCTGCTACGCTTTGTTCATTTTGTTTGTCCCATCAGAAACGTAGCATAGTGTTTTGTGTTCGTCGACCGAATATAAGATGCTTTGCTGGATCTGCGTTTGCGTGCCGAAGGGGTGCGGGTGTGCGGCAGATGGACGCGCACATGCGGGCAGCATGCGCGACGTGTCTGTGTGACTTTGCGAAGGAGGTACGGTAGACTCGTGCCTTAGGTAGCGCCCTCGCATTCCATGAATAGAACGCCCTGTCCGTGGGAGGTGTGTCGGCGTGGTGGGAGTCAAAGCACCAGTATGGTAGCGAGAAACAGCAAATTAATTCGTTCCAAACTATCGTACAGTACAGCGAAGGGACCTGACGTTCTGACATCGGATACCTATGCGGCAGGATCTACTTCCGCAGAGTGCACGAGGAAGTAGTTGGCGCCGACAAGCTTCAAGCCGTGCTTCTCGGCGAATTTGATTGGGTCCCAGCTACGTCGCTCCTCCAACGCCGCTCCGTGCTCCTCTTCTCCTTGCGGCACTGTGAAAGGCTCTGCGCTGGAAGGCTCTTGGAAGAGGAGGAAGGCTGCACTCTGTTCAGCTCCCGCAACCACTTCCAGGGAGTGGAGTACAAAGCTTACTATATCTGTGCACACCGGACTTTGGGCGGGGCCCTGGAGGGCGATAGGGCGTTGTCGCGGGATGCGTTTTGAGCGCGTTCAGAGCTTCCATTGCGTTGGATGTGAGAGGGGGAGACTTCAGGCCTGTGATCTGCGACATCCCGCGACACGCAGGCCCTGTTACCGCCGCGCTCGACACTTTCTCATCCATACGGTAAACTCACCACCCAGTGCCTGAAGGAGCGATAGATGGCATCGGTACGGTAGGGGGCGTCCGGGTCAAGCATCGCGAGCGTGTACGACGCCTCCGTAGCCGGGGCGTCATCCCAGGGGCCATTCAGCGCCGCCAGACGGATTTCGGGCTCATCCTGGGTTTCCTCTACGGTCATCTCGTTGCCGAGATTCACCTCAGCACCGTTCGCATAGACGATGGAGAACAGTACAGACGGCGCGAACACCGGTTCGGCGGGAAGAACATCAGGGATGATCTTCTCCTTCTCCAGTGCAGCAACGATCGCGCTGAGCGGAGAGGCAGACATGAGGTTATAGATGATGTACTGATTCGATGGCGGTTGTAGGATGATGTAGAGAGGAATGTGGTGGCAGTCTGAGTGGACTCCTCGTGCAAGCCACTTCAATGAGGTCACTAGCGGGGACCGGCCCGTACCGGCCCGCTCAAGCGGGCCGACCAAGGCGAGGGTTGAGTCATGAACGTCCCTGGTGCCAACGATGATGTGAACGCTCGCGTTATCTACGATTTAATTCTAGGAGCGGCGCGGCCTCGAAACTCCTCAGTAGATAAGAATTTCCCACTCCTCCACGAAGTAGCCTGCAGGTGCGTACGTTCCCAGTTGTGACCGATATAATCCGGAAATTACCGGTATGATACTGCGGAGTTTGATTCGGCAAGCTGTTGGCATGCGGAGGAGTCGTTGCCTCTTGACCCCGAGCCACCATCATCTCGCCGACACCACACGGTTTCCTCACTGCTGCACTTCTCTTCACGCGTAGGGTCCTATAAAGGGGGGGAGAAGAGAGGGAACTCTTCCCCTTCTGCTAGAGCCTCCCAGCAAGTCGTATTCAAGTCAGGCGGCAGAGCCGCCATCCCGCCGTCTTCCGAAGTCTTGTTCCGCGCCCCTGTACCAACGCAGGTCGTTGGAGGATGGGAAACGTGTTCGGTATGTCCGGGTCCTTGCTAGAATAAGCACACGCTAGGTGCAAGACGGGTGTTCAGACGCTCGTGTTGTTCCAAGTCTCGGCTGCGTGACGTTGTTCGCACTTCGAGTGCCGTTTTGGTGCCCGGAGTGAGAGCTTGGATCAGGCTACATCAATGGTATAGACCGGACGACACGTCGTTGTGTGTAGTTCTGCCTACCTTGCCTCAGTTGGCGTCTCATATCTCATGTACGCCGTGGACGTTTGCCCCGTTTCGACCGACTGGTCGGATTCGCCGTCAATGGATTATCTGCCTATTTTGAGTGCGCGCAGCGTGATCTAGTCTCACGACTATGACCTCAAGGGCAAGATACAGATGCTCAAGATGACTCACACGCCCGATACACTGCGCCCTCACCGCATGGCCTCATGATCCCAGAGTGTGCCAATGTGTCGTTCACCGCTAGTCGGAAGTGCTTCATCGTGCGCTAAGACTGATATACCCTGCTTCCTACGGTAGGCGAGATGCGGCGGTGCGCAACTATACGCCGGACGCGCGAGTACCGCGCTGTGCGCGCGCGGATCGCGCGCGGAAGAGGCGCGACGGCGTTCTTGTCATGATACTGCGATGGGCGGCCCTTCCGGGAATGAACGCGCCACGTGTGACCGGAGCTGGTGCATGTTATCACTTGGCGCGCTGTCACCCTCTTTGCGGGCCTATGGCGTCGGTTTGGTTCTATGCCGAATTGTCGGCAGAGACTAGCAAGCGTTTCTTTGCACCAACGTGAATCACTATTACGACCTCAGGCTAGCGTGAGGTAAGTTTCTTGCTTGGCCCTGGATACAAAGCAACAGGTACGCCTGCTGTTGAACGTCGTGGAAGTCATGCGCTGGTCAGCTGAGACTCCCTGGCGGTGGCGGCGTCGCCGATCAGAACCACATTTGTCCTTCGAAATTGCGAAGGTGCGTCGTTTGGCCGCTTCATGGTGCTCCTTCTGGGCGTTACCGTCCTGGGCTTCTGCCGTTCGGGCCTGAGCTTGTTGTAGACGATCATGTTGCTGCTGACTGCTGTGGAGCTGGCAGCGCATCAGCGTGTTGTAGGCTGGACGGTCGCCGCAATGCCTGAGTTATGAATCCGTGGGCTGGAACTTGCGATTTGCTACGTGCCAGTACTGAGTATATAAAGCGTATGTCGTGTGTCCTCTGCAAAAGCATCGGTGAGCGAGCTTCTACCAGAATGTCTTCTCGTCCGCCTACTCAGGATCGTGGGTACTTCTTCGTCCTCTTGCTGAAGTGGCTTACCCGACCCAAACTTCTTCTAGAAGCATCTGCCTCTGGCAGTAGCGCTAACTACGAGGATGATTATATGAATGGTGTGGCGCAATGCATTCCCGGCGACTACAGTCAATTCTGTTACGGCAGAGATCAGTTCCACCCTCGCTATCCCGACACTTCTCCTCAGAACACAGCGCCTAATTTCATGCCGACGACTGTCGGCCTCGGCGACATGTGCATGAATTTCTCGGGCACCGCGCCTATGTCAACCCCCATGTTTGCGAACCCTGGGACCATGCTAACACCGGAGGGCAACTACACAAGTTAGTTATTGTGGCTACGCTGTTCTACGGCTGGTGTGTGCATACTGAGGAGCGCGCTATATACTTCCAGACTCTCCTTCTACGTCCGCAGCTTGGAATCATCAGAGTCAAGCGGGGCCGAGCGTCTTACCTCATCAGTATACGCCGTCGTCCCAAGCCTCTGCTGGCTCGTTTCAACATCCTCAGTACCCCGGCTACGGGTACATGAGTCCTCGTCAGCCGGAACTTCGTATACAGGTACGCGATACGCCTCATAGCCTTATATCGTTCCAATGATGCCGTCCAGGAACTCCGTCAATACCCGTACGAAAGAGGGTTCCGGAAGCCCCGCGAGATCCAAAGCGTCAGCTATGGTGACCAAGGGTACAATCTCTTGTCCGCATCCCGTAGTTCTAGCCCTCAAGACCTGCTTGACCACTATGTCGAGGCATTCCCGGGTTGGAAACATGCGCAGAAGGTGTCTTTGGTGTTCCAGGTGCGTCGATAGCTTCCTGAACGGTCTTCCCTCTTCCAAATCGTATGGATGCTCACATGGAGCATCCCCACCGCAGTTCTTTGATATCCCTCCGTCCAAGTATAGCCGGCAGGTCAACGTAAGCCGCACGATTCAGGGGAGGAACGTCTTCCTGACAAAGGGACATCTGGCCTATCTCGTGGCACGCGAGATGAACACGTTCCTGGTGCGTTCTAGCGTGCTTCTTACCACGAGTACCCTTTTTGACTTCGTTCTCGGGCACATGTAGGAGCAACGTAAAGCCGAGATACTCGCCGCTCTTGGGTTCTGTGAACTCGATGACTTCTGCCTCCTCGCAGTAGACCGCACATCAGCCGGGAGCCTACAGCCTCGAATAGGCTACAGGGTTCGAACGGCGCCTTAAGACCACGTGGCCGCAACGTTCTATGTCGCCGTCTGGCGTGCCGCACACGAGCGGCGTTGAATTATATTTGACTGCCTCCGATGTTTTCGACCGTCTTGAATTTGTCATGCAGAGGAAGATACGTACGTACAACTACGCCCCATTGTTCATCTACATCCCACGTTACTTCTGCTGGCAGTTGTACCTTTTCATTGGTAGTTGTACATCATCGGCATAATTTATATATACCGCCTGCCTCCCACGTCAATTGTAGCGTCGCTTCCGATACGCAGAACGTACTGCTTCTAATTCACTGCACATCCAGACAGGCGGCAAACATATCAAAGATCGTCTCGATGGAAGACTTGGCGGTTGGGGTGCGTGGCGTTGACGTCTTGGGTGCAAAGACACGGTCAATTTAGTCAATAGTCACACGGTCCTTCTTACTCTCCGGTGTCATCGTGGGATGAGAACACCCGGCTCCCGAAGGCATTCGAGCTTCTCCTGTCTCACCATATTACTCTCGTCATAACCTGCAAACGGCAGACTGCCGGGTTGAAGTGAATACACGGCGCTATCGGCATCCTCGGGCTTGTGGTTATGTCGGCCTCAAAAGCCGTTTCCCCGTGGAGGCACCGGCTTGCACGTTATTCGGTAGTTTCAATCGGCTTCGCACAGCGTTAACGGTTTCGGCGCGAGTTGCGTTGAAGCGCAGATGCTGTGCTATGTTCGTCTCCGCGATTACACAAATGATGAACTCAAAAGCCACATCCTTGGCGTCCATCGCTGGAAAAACTATATGTTCACTGATGAGTATAAAGCAAGGATTAGCAGGTAATGATTGTGTCATCATCGCATTCACGGAATGTAAGATTTAATTGCCACTATAGGCGCTTCGAGCCTGTTCTTGCACGCATGATCACATGCTGTCAGATATCTCTGTTGCATGGAAGCCACGTCCAAGAAGGCTCCTCATTGACTCGCACTTTTGCATCCGACACGTCGCTATTGTGAAGTCAATGTTTCTGTGTTCTATGCTGTCTATACCATCTCCGTGCCGTTACTTCGTAACGGCATCGAGGCTACGCTCCCAAGCTCGCCGTGCTTCTCCGAAGAACCTGTATTGCCGCTGGCTACCGCCCGAATGACATCGACGTCATCACCCCTCTCACGATCAAATTCGTAAGAACGTGTCGGTGGGGTACGAGTATGATGTTCACCTCAAACTGTTCGTATCCTACGGACGTCACCACCAAGCGAAGTGAAATCCCTGTGGCTATATTATCAGCTCTTTCCGGCTCAAAACATTACACATCTATGAATCATTACTTAAATGGCAGACTGGAGGGTAAGTGTGCGACAACCATGATCTGGCGTTTAAGATATGCGTCAAACCCGCCGGATGCGACATTTTTAAGCGCAGGCAGTGGTTTCTGAGCGGCTTCCATATGCGCGACTGAGACTCTTCAGGCACAGGCTGTACGAAGTAACGGTTATTCGGCACTTTCTCTGCCGCGTGCTACGCCATATACATGACCGTGCTTCATATGATCATATATCGTACTTTGTAGTTATGAGGTAGTGCTAGTAACAGCCCTCACCCTTTCCCCGTGAGTGGTTTGGTATCAAAAGCGGATCGGTGAACGCAAGGGACATTGAAGAATAAAATGCTCGGATGTTTACTTGGACCGACATCCTCGAGCATTCACAGGATACAGCACAGGGAGACGCCACGCTGAGCGACTGCGCACATGAACTGCCGGAGCTGTTCCCCTGCTACTCGGCGCCGCCGCCGATCGGATACCGGACTACTGAACCCGTACAAAGCGCTGCACTCGTGGCTGTTGTCTACTTTATGTACACTCTTTTTTCAGAGGATTCACTTAATATCATATTCGAGAACAACGAAATCAGTATAGTAGTAAGAATATTTCTGGTGTTGAGTGGCTCTTTCAGAGGCATCGACCATACTAGAGAGCGAGCAGAAAGTCGAATGCCCAGAAACTGTCGACCCAAAGGGGACCTGTTTGGAGCTCTCGCCATTGCCGGTAGTAACTCTCTCTTTGACAATCGTGCTGACCACACTCCACCAGGGTAGCGATTCTCTTGGCGCGCATGCAACATTTAAAACTTTGCCTGCGCAGTGCCCCCCACAACACCCTTCTCTGTTACCGTCCTCCCCATTCTTCATGAACGCTACCGACTACTACAACGCTTTCGAAGCCCAGCACATTGCAGACTACAGCATCAACTACCCCACCAACATGCCACAGTTTGAGGACTCAGGAATGAAGGAGCCGTTCGACTCACAGGCGTTGTCGAGTACTGATGGTGAGCTTCCTACATTTGTCTTCCTTGCACTGCTGAAATGATCATTAACTGGGACTGTTAATACTCCTGCAGGACAACAGTGGTTCGGCACGACGGATATGAGGGATAATCTTAGCCCATCTGTCTCGCCGTGGGATGCTGCGATTCTCCAGCTTCCACAAGAGCACTTTCTCCCTTCGAGCACTTCTCAGCTCAACTCATACTATCCTTGTGAAAGCCAACAGACCATTCAGGCTCCCTCTCTAATCCCCAGCGACGGCGCTTTGAGCGCTGGTGGTGGTGCTCTTCCGCCGATCTCGCACGAGCAAGTTCCAGGGATGACTGTTCACTCCCACACAATGTCGTATCTACAGGGACCATCGACATCGACAGTGGCACACCCAGGGAATCTTAGGAGACCCTTTGCCGAGACTGGAAGGCGTGCACTTCCTCGGCAGAATCTGGTGGTACGTACCCTCAGCTTGTGCTCGAAGTATTGCGCTCACCGAGTCAAAGGAGATCGTACAGATTTACTACAAGGACGGGTACGGCAGAATTAAGACGCGGGGAAACTCGGTAGAATACGGACCGTCAGGTTTCAACTTGAGCAGAGCCTTACGAAGAGACTTCAGCGGGCTCTGGAATCAAGACCGAGTCGCTTTTCCCGAGTGGAACATCAAGCAGAAAGTCGCAATTGTTCTGATGGTATATTTTGTGCTCTCAACGTGAACGCGGTATTTCAGTAGTATAACACACCGTTTCTTACATCTAGTTCCCCGGCTATCCTCATATGAAAGAGCAAGTAACGGTCGTACGGAACTGTGACGGGATGGTCATGCAGCCTAGCTTGGGTGACTTCGCTTTTCACGTAGCGCGAAAGGTTCGAAACTTAATTGTGAGTGCTTTAAGCATATTCGGAGAGTCTTTCTAATTGAACGCTCTAGGACTCGTGTAGACAGAATGGTCAACACTTTCCTCATAACTTCGAAGACCTCTTCATTATTTCTGTTGAGCGTACATCCTTGGGAAGCGTTCAGCCTCGGATAGGGATTCTACGAACCTCATGACTCTGGTTGTAGGGCTTCTTTGATGATCGTTCCGTCCTAATGTATCCGTCTGCCTAAGCTCGTGTGATTCAATCCTCGCTGAATGTTAGCGCTAGCCCAACGACCTCTACGGGGTGAAGAAGATAGCTACCACTACAAGATAGCCACACGATCCCTCGCTAATTAAGTATTGTTTCAGCAAGAGAGACCGTGATGATCGGCATTAATGGATACGCGTTCGTACTCCGCGTTATCTATGAGCCGCAACCACGACCGATGGTCGCAAGATCTGGCATGGCTGTGGCGACGGAGCCGAAGGACTTTGCGCCACTTCCCAGGAGCGGCGCGAAGTGTGGCTCATCTGCATCTTGGCAACGTTTAGATGACAAGGATGTCGGCTTGGTATGCCTTTACGTCAGACAGCTACGCACCGTCGTGATTACTGGGAGGACCGGACCCGACTAGCCAGAAGTCGTTCATATCGCCGGTCTGCTTCTCGGAGTCGAAACTGAGCGGATCCATAGACGCATGCTGCGCGCACGCGCGTCTGTAACGGAGCTGTTTGTTATACGAAAGTTGTTATGATTACGGCGTGTATAGGTGAACTTTGAGTGAATGAGATGCTCTGAGACGTACTAGAATTCAGTGTACATAGGACAACCGACGGGACTAGGGAATCTGTGGCAATGTCTCAGTACTAACAGAGACGTTCACAGTCAATATCTGAATCCTGTACTAGTCACGGAGGATCGAAGTTACAAAAAGCAGCAATATTCCATTAATGAGACGTGTAGCTGTATTCTCGCTTCTAGTCTG
>NDFF03000189.1:0-38793 GCA_002150815.3 Grammothele lineata | reverse complement strand
TGAGTATGCCCAGTGTACTATGCAATAATGCAGAAGGAAGCGAAGGGATACACGAAAATGCCGTGGTCATACAGCTTCCGGAGGCACCATGCCCTCCCGGAAGAACATGTTCAGTACTATTAGATCGGAACCTTGTATCATCCAAGTAACAGGTGGAATAAGCATAATTTATTATGATCTACTACTGTACAAAAAAGCGCGGGGAGCGGATGCGAGGGGAGAGAGATAGAGGAGCTCATCGTGCCCGACAGCGTGCACGAGCGTGGGCACGACGAGCGCCGACCAGTGCGCGCGGGGGGCGCGACGGCGGCAACGGTGTCGCGCCGGTGATCCCGGTTGCCGAGGACGTCGGCCAGGGGCAGGCGCCTTGGAGGCGTGGCGGGCGGCATCACGCGGCAGGCGGGAAATAGCCGAGGCGCACAGTGGGTCATTGGCGCTGAAGGACTTGGTAGATTACAGGCGGAGAGCTCTCTGCTGTTTCGGGGAATAGAGAAAAGCGTAGTTTTATACGTAGGTGCGGTGGATAGCGATGTTGGGCTTTCGGAAAGCGGGCCTAGGGGAGGGAGTATGCCGGCTTAGGGTAAACCAACTGATGTGATGATCAGGTGCGCCACGGTCCGCCACGTTATACAGCTAAGCACGGCGGCTCGGGTGGATGGACTGCACGGCAGGTATGTACATATTGACAGTTGTTCACACTGCGATCTGACGGATGACTCAGGCCAACTCTCCGTACATATCGCAATATTGCAACCGGGGCACTGCCACTCCTCTGACCTCAAGCGACGCTCCGACGTTGATCACCAATATTGCAGCCTCCCCACCGCCACCACCGCCGGTTTGTTCGTCCATGAGTGAATGCTCTCGTAACGGGCGCTCCTCAATTCGCACCTTAGAGGCATACGAAGGCCTATAAATTCGAGTCCGAGCGAGCATGTCTTCCTCACCAAAGCCCACTTCACCGTAAAACCCCTCTCAAGCCCAGCATAACCGTCTCCTATACTCGATAACATGTCGCACGGCAAGCAGTTCACGCTCTACAGCCACACCATGGGCCCCAATGGCTGGTGCGCCTTACCCTTTTCAATTTCCATGCTCCTCACGCTAACGCGAATACACGCATACAGGAAGGTCGCCATCGTCCTCGAAGAGCTCGGCCTCTCCTTCCACACCATCTTCCTCGAGTTCGACAAGGGCCAGCACAAGGCCCCCGCATACACCCAGCATAACCCCAACGGGCGCACGCCCACGCTCATCGACCACGCCAACGATGACTTCGCCATCTGGGAGTCCGGCGCGATCATCCTCTACCTCGCCGACAAGTACGACCCCGAGCACCGCCTCTCGCCCGCAGGCGAGAACGAGCGGTACACGATGGTCCAGTGGCTCTTCTTCCAGGCGTCAGGCCAGGGGTACGTTCGTCCCTTCCCCGATTCCCGACTTAGACTCCGCATCACCGTGCTCACCCACTGCGCATCACAGCCCTTACTTTGGTCAGGCGGGCCACTTCCAGCGTCTCCACCCCGAGAAGATCCCAAGCGCGATCGAGCGGTACCAGAAGGAGATCGTGCGCGTGTTCGGGGTGCTCGACTCGGTGCTCACGAAGCAGCCGTGGCTCGTCGGCGACAAGTGCACCGTCGCGGACCTCGCGTTCGTCCCGTGGAACAACGGGGTGTTCGTCCGCCAGGTACTCAAGGACGCCCCTGGGGTGACGGACATCCCGACGCAGTTCCCCGCGTTCTATGCGTGAGTCGATTCGCCTTCTTTGTGGCTGTACAATGAATGACATATGCCGCGTCCCCGTCGTAGGTGGCACCAGAAGCTCCTTGCGCGTGACGCTGTCAAGAAGATGCTCGCTCAGCAGGTACGTCGTTCTTCCCAGCGACCAACCACCAAGCTGACTGCTATCCTGCAGGTTATCTAACTGTCGTTTTGTTATCGCCTCCCTCGTGTATGATACGCCCGCTCCGTACCATTGAAATGCTATTGATGGCCGCGACTTGCCTTTCTGTATACCACGTTCGCTCTACCGCTCATCGCCCACACAGCACGTAGAAGCAGTCTTCTGGTCGCACATATGCTTCACAGGGACGTGTGATTGTGCGGGGAAGTCGTGCAGCTCCTCGCGCGGCGTCGAAGGCGGCTTCGTGGTGGGCAAGAATGTAAGGACAGCGGCAGGCCGCAGCCGCCTCGCGGTGGCAACGTTGTTACAACGCGTCCCACACACCGCTTGCACGCTGTCCGCGATACGTTGGGTTCCCAGGATTGCGGACGCGTTCTTCGCATAGCTACATGACGCTCGGTGTGGGGTCTAGCGACGTGAGAGGAGAGTGCTATGGGTTCTAGACTTTGTACATCATAATGACTAGTTACGTGAGTAGCATAGGAGTACGCAATGAGTTAGGCGAACTGCAGCTGTTCTACGATTATACCAAGAATCTACGGTAACGTCTATCTCTATCATGAGATACGGAAGGGACGGAGCATATGAAATAAGTATGAGTAGCATCTATAGACATATCCACGCGAGTCGCATAGCGTCCTGGTTCCCGTGTCCAAAACAGTGTAAAGGGCGAGACAACATCAGAGAAGCAGAGTGGGAGAAAAGACGCGTCTGTTCAATCATCACCGATAGTGAGCCTCTTCGTGGGCTTGCGCACAACCTTCACGGGACCACGCTTCGAGTCCTGTGGGATCGGGCACTCGTCATACACCGCGCTGGGTCGTTGCCCGAAGACCGTATAGTTATCCTTGACCCACTGCGCTGCTTGCTCAAACAAACTCTTCGTCTTATCGGGAACCTGCGCCAACAGGCCAGTGAGCGAACCCGGATTCGTAGGCCAGAACCGAAACCGAACACTCACCTCCAACCAGCTAACAGCGATCTCCAGCGCGCGTTCCACCACGTCCAAACGGCCCATCCACGCAAGCGTCTCGATCCACACCACCAACGACCCGTTCGCGAACGCCTTCAAGTGCGCGAACAGCCCGCCCGAGTAGTCCGCTTGCCGCAAATGCGCCGCCCAGTACACGCACGCGTACCGCACATGCCGCGGTACGCGCTCCCTCACACGCGCCTGCACATCCGGGTCCCGCACGTCCGCGGCAGGGTCGTCGAGCCCTAGCGGGTTGCGCGAGAGGGAAGTGAGGGCCTTGAGACACCCTTCCGCGAGGCGCGGTTCTTCGCGCCGGGTGTCGACGAAGTAGAGCTTGTCGGGACACCGGGCGGAGTCGAGGAGAAACTGCGGGAAGGTCGTGTGCGCGGGGCGGAACGTGTCTTGTGGGTCCGCCTCGTTGAAGGAGACCACCGCGCGGAGGCGCGCAAGGATCGAGACCGTGTCCTGCACTGGGGTCCCCGTAAGCTGCTGCATGTCGGCGGGGGAGAGGGGGTCGTGGAGGAGCGCAATGTATCCGAGGACCGCCCGGACGCGTTTCAGCTGTGTGGGATTGCGCTTGAGGTCCTTTGACGGGAACGCGTCCTCCAGAATGGTGATGTAGAGGTTGTCTAGAGGCGGAAGGGACACCTCGCGCGGGGTCTCAGAGAGCACCATCGTCGCGCGCTCTTCGAGCTCGTCGGGACTGTCGGTGATAGCGTCCACAGCGACTCGCGCGTACACGAACTGCCCTTCCGCACGCCTGACCAGAGCCTTCACCAAGCCAGGGTTCTTCTCCAGTAATTCGGGCCCTCCAGGGACGTCATTCAGCTTATCACGCACGACGAGGCCTATGTCATGTTCGACGGAACTCCGTGGCTGGTCGTCGAGGGAGATGACTTCTACCGGGCGTTCGCGCGCAGCCAGAGCCTTCCCGACGACGTCGTTGAGGCGGGACGTGAAGAGCACCCTGAGCGGGAACCCGCGATCTTGTACGCACGAGCTGAGTAATTTGAGCATCTCGGGCACGAGTGCGCGGTCTAGACACTCGTCAATGCCGTCGATCACGAGAAAGACGGGCTGGTGTTGACTGCCTGCAAGGCGGAGCGGAGCGCGAAGCAGGTTGGGAGCGACGTACGCCATCTGCTGGCCGTTTCCCGCCTTGAAGTGCTTCCGCGCGGCGTCGGCGATGAGGGGAAGGAGGGCTGGCTGGGAGCGCGCAAGTTGGTATGCTATGGTAGAGAAGAATAGCCTGGTGGTAGAGATGTCCTGGACACCGCGCGCGAAGAAGAACGAGGCCCCGAGTTTCCCGTCTTGATCGAGGCGTCGAGCGAACTCGGAGGCGATCGTGGACTTGCCGGTACCGGCACCACCGGTGAGGACGCAGAAAGGTTTTCCGTCGGCCTTGGACCACGCTTCCAGTTGCTCCAACACCTTCGACCCGGTTCCTTCGAGGAACGTACCCCTCGAAGAGTTCGCATAGGCGACATAGTCTGCATCCGCGTGAGGAAATCGCTCTAAGAGCTCTTCCCTGTCTCTTGAACGGGGACGGATGGGCGCAGGAAGTGTATCAACATCTGCTTGAGGAGGTATGTCGTCCCTTTCAGTCGGTTGGGGCTGCAGGAGCGTATCGGGCTCGTCAACTACGCGTATCCACTCGTCATCTTCGAGGCGGCGAGTAGGTTCATCCTGTCAAGCGGTTGAGGATATGCACGACGTAGTGAACAGAGACTACGTACCTGAAGCACCTCCTTGCCCTCGTCCCCAGACCATTCTGCGTCCTTCGCTTCCCCCACGATGTGTCTATCCTCCCTCCGCTTCCCTCGAATGCCGTCTAACGCCTCGTCAACCGCCGGGGAACAGAAAGACTACCGCAGGACTCGCATCAGGAATTGGGGTAGATAAAAGGCAGAAGTACCTTGAAATAATCCTTGGCCTCGATGACCTTCTTCTGGAGCTCTCTCAGCCTACTTCCGTCGCGCGAACTGTGGAGGTACCGTAGGATGAATATCCCCCTGTAGAGGGCCTGAGAACGGTCCTTGATTCCTTGAAGCTGGCTAGAATGCTGTCAGAGGTGTGAATGCGGCCCAAGATGCTAAGCCTACTTGGTGAAATCCGACACCCGGACGAGGAGCAAAGTCGCCCCAACCGCGTCTTCGACTTCTTTCTTGGCGACTCCACGACTCCGAATCTCAGCTTCGGCGCGCGAGTTAGTGTTGACGACAAGCTGCGCCAGTTTCGCGATCTCATCCCCGAACTCTTTCAAACCTTGGCGAGTGACTCTGGCCTTTTGATGGGTCAGCAAGGGGGTCTTCAGGAGGGACTGTTGAAGTATGTTATGAGAAGGCCAACGAAAACAGAAAGCCATCGTACTTGAACTCGTTCAATTAGAGCGATGAGGAGACTAATTGCGGGTGCGAGGCCGGGTACGGCGATAGCGTCTGGAGCGTTTTGCAAGGCGGCGAGAGAAGATTTGGCGCTGCTGAGAGCATCGTCGACGGCATCGCTGTGAGTAGGGCTTGTGAGACAGTTCATGGACAAGAACGGTAGAGAAGTGCTGTACCTGAGTGCAGGAAGGGCTGCTGATATCGAAGGTCTCAGAGTCGCGTGGCGGGCACATGCGTACTCCTCGCTCTTCGCGGCTGGTGCATCGCTCTAGCATGCTGAGGGACACAGCTAGTCAAGCAAGCGGTGACGCGTCGCCGAGAGCGGTCTGTTCTTCGGTTCATGAACGCTTGAGAGTCAAGGCAGTGCCTTGGCTTTGGGTTAGGGATGTTTGAAACGGTATTGCCCCGGGTACATACCGAGAACGCGGCAGAGGGGAATTCTCTAAAGCATGGCACACATTAATACTGCGCTCGCGGTACCTGGCATGGTTATTACGTAGTCAGCGACTAGGGCAGTCGCACGCATCGACGAGGAGACAACTAAGACCAGTACTCGCCCCCCCTCCAGGGATTCATTGAAGCCTTTAAATTCAAATCCTTCGAATAAGGCTCATTTTCTCATATTCTTGACAGTTCACTGTCATTGGAGAGCTGTAAGCTATTGATGCCGTGGAATGGAAGACGTCGGCTCTGCCAAGAAACGTGGTCGTGAGTTCAATACCGTTTCGCGAAATGAGGCCTCATGGTCACCTACCGCGCGATCAGCGTGTCTCCTGAGTTTTCGAACACTACTTTATGTACCACATAGCGGTGCATTGAGTGCATCCTATACCTTGAGTGCAGTCGTACCGTTTGCGAGTTTGCTCGGAGTTTGCTCGGAGTAGTCGCTATGGAGAGGAAACAAGCTTGGAAGACCAAAGGGAGACGCCGGCTGCCCGTTCGTACGCGAGCCCAATGCGCCGGCGCGCGGCTCGTATGTCTCCCTCCACCAACTCCTCGCACCTTCTTGTCAGATCGCTTGTTAACTCCAGGTCTCTGCAGGTCTCATTAATCATGACATTTTCTCTATATTATCTCCCTCACCGCTTTCGGCTATGCCATCGCCCAACGCCGATTCCAACCGTCTCAAGCTCTTCCACTTCCGCATCGTCTTATCCTTTGACCTTCAAGCTTTGAATACCAAGTTTCAGGCCACCACTTCCAATTCCTGGCGCAAGCAACCTGTATGCGCCGCATTGAAGTGAAGGATTCATCGTGGCATTAAGTACGTACGTCATTACCCGGTTTTTATATTGCTCCTCATTCGCCTTCAGTCCTTCCCTCACATCTCTGCGCCCCCACCGCTTTTCTTCCCATCAACTTCCCAAGGCGATTGCCTATGAGCTTGAGCAGTGGCACTGGATTGAAGAGGGTGCTCGTGCTTATTGGGGAACGTTTGGAGGGCTGAGGGCTGAGCTCCCGCGGTAGGGGTGCGACGTGTAGGTAGTATGCCCTTCCCCTCCTTGTCTTCATTCTTCTGTTTCTACTGCTACCCCTCTGCGCTTCCTTCCTTTTACCGGTGGCCATGATATACGCCCTTTTATACGTTATCCCCCTGACTTACAGTGCATCGCTGTGGTCGTCTCGCCTAATCTGCACGCCGGTGCCTACGCATGTTGACTTGTCCAACAACAGGTTCTCCTCGCAGCTGCTATCGCCTTTATGCATCCTCTCTAACAGGAACGATTCCCTACTACCGCAAAGTTCCACCAATGCCCTCCACCATGTGCCGTTACTGGGGCTGCCTTTATTCTCACACGTACAAACGGTGTCAATTAGGACTGGTCGACGTCTGGATGGAAAGGTGAGTACAATCGCGGAAATCGGGTAGGCTGATGCTTGAGTCAGAGTGTTTGGCGGCTGCTTTTGGACGTGGGGTTCATGCGTCTTGGGGTGTTGAAGATACGTCTTAGTAGCGGAGTGAGCCAGTGCTCGTTGGAGACTCACGGTGTACGTAGCACATCCGTAATGCTCATCACTTTATGTGGCGTCCCTTGACGTCGGTTTCTCCGTTACCGCCATCTGTCCGACGTATGGACACAGCGTTCACCACTCCCGCTCCCTCAAGCAGGTGCAATATTTACGGCACGCTGTTCTCGTTCGTATCCTCGTGAACCACGCTAAACCCCACCAAGCAGTTCATCCGCATAATAATCACATTCTCATTCTCGCAACATCGTGCACATTAACCACTCTGAATAACTCCTCCGTCCATTGTACTCCTACAGACCACAATATATCCTGCCTGATACACAATACCACTCCGCGAGCAAGGGCAAGGCTGTGATCTCTGTGGGTAGCCATAGGCATAGGTGTGTGAGATATGATGGCCGCTTACACGAGATCAAAGTAGCAACACTCACGAAAGACTTCACTCTTCAGCCTTGAAACAACTTCTCGACTTCCGCCTTCAAACCCTCAACGATTTCGGCATTGGTCGGGTCCCTGTTGTTTTCGGCGGCGAACCGGAACTTCGTCACCACAAGCGGGGTCCCGCTGATCTTCTTGCCGGACGCGCGGAATAGGCCGACTATCTTGGCCGGCGGCTCGCCGAATGACTCCAGCCTGCACCCGGGTTTGAGACCCCCCAACTGGGAGGTCTTGCCGTTGTGGACAGCATGCCATCCGTTAGAGTCCCAGTCGAATTGGAGAGGATCCTTCAACGCGTCGATCACCTCGAGGGCTGCAAGGATGACCCTTTTGTCGGCGGACTGTCCAGGAGGTTACATGGATTATCAGCGAAAGCTCGGGACGCATGGCACGAGAGAGCGGTAACCACATACACTGATTGACATGTTGAACTTGTCTCGAGTCTGTGTTCTGAGGGTGTTGGGTATGGGGAACGGACGTGATTGGCTCGTGTTCTTATAGCATTTCGAGGCTGGGTGAAGTGAGTGGCGGCCCGGGGACCACTCACTTGAGACATCTAGAAGGGGTTACCTCGAGTCATCTCCACCCTTCGACCCTGGCCGCCGAGGGTGGGCGGAGAATGGGCGGTGGGCGAGCGGCGGTTGAAGATTGTTCTTCCTTTCGGCGAGCTTTGTGCTCCAGCATGATCAAGAGTACGCGGGTTTGGGTTTCTTCGTACTAGGCTTGCTCAAAACTATTTTCCTAGCATTGAATGCGCTCTCTGTGACTTGTAGCGTCCAAACTTATCCTACCAATGAACTACAATATCTTGTAACCACCATCAGACCGAAAGCCCGGAGCTCAACAAGGAGAAACAATCTTTCCTCTAGTTGAAGTTGAATTTGGATTGAATTTGAAGAAATGGCGCTCGCCGCCAAAAAGAACGTAGACTCCGCCATATCATAGGTCGAACCTCAGCAGATTTCAGAATCCCAATCCTAACAGATGAAATCGGTAAATCGCGCTCAAGCTCGCTCTCGACCCCGCCACAAACCCTTCGGGACAATATCCTTCACCCTTGCTCGCGCCCAGACAACGAGGGGCAATCTACGCCACCGCACAAAGAATACTGTGCACTTCCGTTGCCTCTCTGGCATATCGCACGCCAGCATCATAGGACCTTGGGCGGTCGTTTGGAGAAGTTGGTATGCATCGTGGGCGCGCATGGGCGGCGAAATGGACTGATCGGCATTCGTGGGCGATAGCAGTCTAGAAGCCGTGGATCTCCAACGAAATCAAAGACCGAATTGTATGCTTCACGTAACCATACACGTACGAACCCCGAGACGTATTGGGAATTCCAAAGTATGTCTCAATAAACGGCGCGCCTCTCACTAGTCCGCAATGATCGTGAAAGCCGGCGGGTAACTCACAGACGTGTCAGACTTCGAGTGACGACGCGAATGTCTCAGCATTGAATATTGGACACGCGCACCGGAAGCCCACCACAAGGAAGCCTCAACGTGTTGATATGACAGGAACGCTCCTCCGGGCCGGCGAGTCTGAATGAATGGCACACACTTTGAGAGGTATTGGTTGCTGCGTTGCATCAGCGGCGCTGTTGCCACATGTCCAATAGCTCGTAGAAACTGTACATGCAATCATTCTCCCTCGAACGCATGCCCGCGCGCACGGCATATAGAACATGTTCTACCTGGAAGGCGCACAACAACCGCCGATTTGGTCACTAGGCGTCCTGGGCGCCGTCAACATCATCGGGGCGTGCTTCGTTGTCAGTGCGTCGAGACGCGACCTGCTGGTGAGCGGTATTGAGCCTCGTCATCAGTGGCCCCGGTATCTGAAGGAGAATCAGAACGGCATTGGTGAGACACTTCAGGAGCAAGGAACTCACCCCCACCCAACTCGCGCTTCCCGCGAGCGCCCGAACCGCAACGTCCATCCGTTCCATCGCCTCCATCGCCTCTATCCACGCCTGGAAAGCCACCTCATGGTCCACAAACACCTGGAGACACCTTTCGATATCCTTGGAATAGTCGGACTGCTGCAGGTGATATCCCCAGTGCAGGCATGCGTACTGCACGTACGCAGGGCCGGGGACGCGCGTCCGACGATCGAGAGGCGTCTCCGACCCCGGCGCATCCGCTCGCGTACCGCTCGAGTCAACGTCCGTCGAATTAGGGGTAAGAGAGGTGAGCGCTTGAAGGCATGCCTTGGCGAGGTGTGCACTGCCGATACGCGTGTCGACGAAGTAGAACCCGTTGGAACAGCGTTTGTTGTTCAGGAGAAATTGGGGGAAAGTACGGTGAATCGAGCGAAACGTCTCCTTGGTGTCGCTCCGATTGTAGAGGACAACCGCGCGAAGACGAGAGAATATAGGTGAAGAATCCCTCACTGTCACCACAGAAAGCTTCTCGAGATCTTCTGGCGATAGCTCGTCCCGGAGAAGTGCGATACAGTCGAGCACACGACGCAGACGCCCCGCGCGCTTAGGATCACGTTGAAGATCTCTGGACGGGAACGCGGTCTCCAAGACAGTGAGGTAGAGGTCGTCAAGGTAAGGGAGAGGAATGTCTTGCTTCGTGCCAATGATTACGCTCTCGACCCGGTCTTCGAAGTCTTCAGGCACATCGGTGACGAAATCCGTGGCGACCCGCGCGTACACAAAAAGGCCGTCCGCCCGCTTGACCAATTCCGGCAGAATCTGGCGTCCGTCCTTCAATGGCCTCTCCGCTCCGGGGATATCTTTGAATTTGTCCTGTATGAACAGTCCGATGTCACGATCGACGGAATCCCGTGACTGGTGGTCCAGGGATATAGTCTCGACCGGAACGCCTCGAGCGGTGAGCACCTGCTCGAAATCCTCCGGGCGAGACGTCAAGAACACTCGCAATCGGAATCTCCGGTCGTCGACACAAGGGATTAGCAGCTTGAGCATCTCTGGGATGAGGGAACGTTCTTCGCATTCGTCGAGGGCGTCGACGACGAGAAATGCTGGCGGGTGTTGGGTTCCTGCGCGTCTGAGCGGGCCGTGGAGAAGATTACGGGCTTCGAACTGCATCTGCTGACTAGTTCCCATTCTCAAATGTTCTCGCGCAGCATCAGCGATGAGTGGATGGAGAGGGGGCTGGGAATGTGCGAGCTGGTATGCGATAGTCGGGAAGAACAGCCTTGCGATGGCGAGCGCTTGGATACCACGAACGAAGAAGAATGACGCGCCAAGGGTCTTGCGCTCATGTATCCGCCGAGCAAACTCGTAGGCAATCGTCGACTTGCCAGTGCCGGCGCCGCCGGTGAGAACGAAGAATGGCTTGCCGTCGCCTTCGTACCACGCTTCTAGTTGTTCGAACAGATCCGAACGGGTTCCTTCGAGGAAGTGACTTTTTGCAGCGTTCATATACGCGCGGTAGCTAGCATCAGCACGAGGAAGTCGTTCAAGAACCTCGTCCATGTCTGTGTATAAGGGCAGCATAAGTCAAAATCGGCTCTTTCACTGCGTGCATGCGCTCACCGTTTCTCTAAGACAGAAAGTCATCATTTCATGAATTAGTAGTGACCTCAATAACAGCGAGGATAGCCTACGATGATAATGTTTCTGATATCTTGTATTGCCTCATAGATCACCGTCATATAGTGCGCCTACCGAGGGCTTAGCACAGAAAGTGGTAGAATAAGCATCATAACCCACCTTGAAGTCTTCTCTGATTCTAGCGACCTCATCGCGCAGTGCGTTTAGCGTCTCGTTATTCCGCGTAGCATAGATGCATCTGATGAAAAACGATCCGCGGTTGAGTTTCTCCGCGCGCTTCTGGAGGTCTCTCAACTCCCTGTCGTGGTCGTCAATGGTGGAAACTCGACCTCATATGCACAACGCACTTGACGAAGTTCGATGTTTGTTCAACAACGCGGGGTTTCTGGAAGCGTTCCTCTACTTCTTCCTTGCTAACGTTACCGTTTTGTATAGCCTCTTGCGCGCGCTTGTTAGTTTCCTCGAGGAGCTGCGCGAACTTCTTGATTTCCTCTCCTAGCGCCTGAACACCCTTATGTGTGGCCCTCGTCGCCTGTCGGTGAAGTGTCGGTGAGGGCGTTGGAAGTAGCAGTCGCAGTCGAAAACAAAAAGAGATCAGGTGACGAAAGTGAGCTAAAGCCACAGATCAACGTACCTCAACTCGCTCAATCAACGCGACGAGAATCTCGGCTGCTGTACCGATTCCGGGTATGGGAATGGCGTCTGAAGCATTCTGCAAGATACCGAGTGCTGTTTTCGCCCCGCTGAGCGCGTCGTCGGTAAGATCGCTGTGTGAGGAGCTCGTGAAGCAGCCCATGGTCGAGTAGTCGCGGAGAAACGCAGTGCCGAGCGAAATGAAGGGTCATTAATATCGTGCTGGGCCGAAGTCGCGCCCGAGACGCATGGTTTCCCCCGCACATCACGGCCTGTGGACTCGCGCGGCGTGTCGAAAACGCTACTGATTAACGACGGCGGTTGCGGGTTGGCGAGAATGATCCATGCTCCGATGAATGGAAGCATAGGGGTCGAGGCAGCGCTGTCGAGAATCGGGTGCAATTTCGGTGAACTTGATTGGGTGTTTTCTGGAATAGAGACGCACGGGGCTGGGCCTGGCCACAACGCCAGTATTGTTCTTGTGGCACTTCGGACAACAGCTATGTTATCGAGGTTGGACACGAGTGAGGGAAGCGTCCGAGTCGGTGCCTCCGAGGAAATGCACCTACAATTTCATATTGACAGCCGTGTCGAGAAATCGCCTGCCTCACCGTATCTTCGACGTGGAAGCTTTGAATACACCTCGCCCAGCCCCTTGACATTAATTCCTATGTGCGTCTTCGCCCTCGAGCCTTTCAACTGCCACATGCCTCCACCCTGTTCTTCGCGTGCCTCCCGCGTGCTGCCCACGCTTTCTCCATCCGAGCCGGCCACTATTTGCCGTAGTACCATCGTGTGTTCGAATCCAGATACGTTGCAATACTATCGTCCGCCTCTTGATGTACAGCCATCGTAGTGACCCTATCGGTAGTGATTCGAGGTCACGGGCGTAAGCCTAGGAGACAACATAGCACACAACTCACGGTCAGGCGTGCGCCTCTTGTGGCCAGCAGCATGACGTCTCTCTCTGTAGGTATAAGACAAAAACAGTACTCACACGTCGTAGGGGCTACGTTGACGATGATCTCCCAAGTTGTCGCTTTGAGATTTGAAGTGGGTAGCTTTCTCGTGAGGGAGGAGGAGCGGCGGATATATTGCATTGGGAGGTATAGCGCAGGCGACGAGGATTACACTGCGGGCGTAATGACAACGTTCAGGCCTACCACGCGATGTTCAATGAGAACAGCGTATACGCACCTAATACCAAAGACCCCTCAACTCTTCTCTCCCATATTATGCAGAGCCTCACTCCCAATCCTTCACATACTCTTGATAGTGGGCTGTGTGGGGTAACGTGGGCCCAAGCACTCGCACCTTGCTCGCACCGCAAAATCATCAGAATTGAAATATTTTGCTGGAAGCTGGCACCCCGAAGATCCACCAGAAGTATCGATGAGGGATAAGCCTTGAGGATAACAAGGGAAGATATGGTTACAGCGACCGTTAAGCATAAATGAGTTGTACATAGAAGGTACATCACGATGAAACCGGGAAACTCGTCGAGTCCGGCTCGATACAGGCGCCCGCCCCGCGCGCTCATAATAAATTTAATCATATATAGACTAAGGGGCATTCCAGACTTGCACGGAAACCATAGCGCCAGGCGGATCAACGACAGTGTCCACAATGCTACGATACTCTATCGGTATGTACGTTCTTACTAGTCTGCCAATAAATAGCAAATACGCAGGGACAGAGAATTATGTACGATACCTTCAATAAATGGATCATGATAGGTAAGACGTGCCAATCATGCGTCTCCTGCTTCATCGTTAGACTCGGAGTAGTACGCTTGCGCAGTGCTGGGGCATTCTTCGATCCTTGGGCGCAGATGCTCAATGCGCTCACGAGCCTCCTGGAGCTGCTGCGTGAGCTTCCCCGGCACCTATAATTGTGATTAGGTCAATCGTATTAACTGGATACGGCCAGACCAAGAGACGCACCTTGACCCAGTCAATGCAGACCTCGAGTGCCCGGTCTACAGCGTCCAGACGTCCCATCCATGCCATCATCTCGATCCACGCTGAAAACGCCATTGAGTTGTTCACAAATGCGGTGAGATGGCCTTCGAGATCTCGCGATGGGTCCGAGAGGCGTAGGTGCCAGGCCCAGTGGCGACACGCGTAGCGCATGTGGGCCGGGACACGCTCCTCAAGGCGTGCATCCAACATGCGTACGTCTGCCCGCGCCCTGCCCGCTTCGAGGTTTAGTGGATTAGGCGCAAGAGCTCCGAGCGTCCGAAGGCACCCCGTTGCAATGTGAGCATTCTCACGGCTGACGTCGACGAAGTAATGTTTATTGGTGCGAATCTTGGTGTCAAGCAAGAAACGAGGGAAGGTACCGTGGATGGGGCGGAAATTGGCCTTGACGTCGTTCGGATTGTATACAACGACCGCACGGAGACGAGAGAGAATACGTGAGGACTCCCTGACTGAGATGACGGACATCCTCTCGAGGTCGTCCGCGGAGAGTTGGTCCTGTAGAAGCGCGATGCAGCCAAGGACATGACGGATACGCGCCGCACGCTTAGGGTCGCGATCAAGGTCCTTCGGGGGAAACGCGGTGTGGAGGACGGTGAGATAGAGATCCTCCAAGTGGGAAAGGGGGATATCTTGTTTTGTGCCAGAGAGCACCTTATCCAGGCGGTCGTCGAAGTCTTCAGGAACGGCGGTGACGAATTCCGTGGCGACCTGCCCATAGACAAAAAGGCCGTCGGCCCGCTGCACTAGCTCCTGAAGGACTTCCGGAGTCTCCTTCAACATTCTCTCCGCCCCCGGAACGTCTTTGAGCTTATGCTGTATGAAGAGTCCGATGTCGTGGTTGACGGACACGGCCGGCTGGTCGTCGAGCGATATGGTCTCGAAGGTACCTCGGTCCTGAGAAGCTAGAAACTCCTCGACTACATCTCGCGGGCGCGACGTGAAGAAAACTCGAAGCGGGAAGGCCTGGTCGTTGATACACGACTTGAGGAGCATGAGCATCTCGAGGGCGAGCTTTTCCCCCGCGCATTCGTCGAGGGCGTCGACTACGAGAAACGCTGGCGGGTGCTGCGCTCCCGCGTGGAGCAGTGGGTCTCGGAGGAGATTCGTCGCTTCATATTCCATCTGCTGGTGCTTTCCGGCCTTTAGATGCTCGGCTGCGGCATCAGAAATGAAGGGAAGGAGAGGATGCTGCGAGCGAGCGAGCTGGTACGCTACGGTCGGGAAGAATAGTTCAGTAGAGGCGAGTTCCTGGACGTTGCGTGCGAAAAAGAACGAGGCGCCAAGCTTCTCGTCTTTCTCCATGCGTCGAGCGAGCTCGAGCGCAATTGTGGATTTTCCGGTACCAGCCCCGCCGGTAAGAACGCAGACGGGCTTGTTACTGGCCTTCGTCCAATCCGCGATTTGTTTGAAAACGTCCGTCCGCGTCCCCTCGAGAAAGTAGCTCTTTAGCCGGTTGACAGAAGCACGGAAACCTGCGTCGGCGCGAGGAAGTTGTTCCAGAGCGGCCAATCTCCCTTGATCGCATATGAGTACGGGAACAAGACCAAATTTGATGTTACTTACTGTCATGCTCCTGTGCGTCTATTTGTTTCTAGTCGATAGTCAGCACCATCCCCATCCTACAGCAGAGCCCATGTCTTACATCAACGTTGTTATTTACTTCTATCACTGCAACGGCTACTTCGTTCACCGCCGCTTTGAGTTCCACGCACTGACCCAAGACGTCGATAACCGTCTCATGTATCGTGACCAAACAGTGGAGCTAATTTGACGATAAGTAAGGACAACTTCGTAAGACAGCATACATGCGAACACACCTGGAAGTACTCTTTGATCCGCACAAGCTCTCGTTGGAGGTCGTTGACGGTCTCGGTATTCTGGAAGGCGTGGAACCATTCCAGAAGCAACGGCCCTTTGAAAAGGGTGTTCGCGCGGTCTTGGAGCGCCAACAAGTCACTATATGATAGGTCAGACGCCAGAAAAGTCAAGCAATACGAACAACTTGCTTCAAGAACGATTCCACTTGAGTAGAGAGTCGTTGCGAGGACGCAAAACCGCGCTGGAATGGTTCGGCGCCTGTCAGGCTATCCGCTATTCCCTGCTGTATGTCTTGAGCGGCGTCCCGAAGTAACTGTGCCAGGGAATTGATAGCCCCTCCCAGGTTTGTCAGGCTTTTGTGCGCAGCTCTGGTCATCTGTAAGCAGGAAATCAGTCAACGATGTTACCAAATATCGTCAAAGAAAAGACGGCAACAGGGCGTCGTATCACATACTTGCACTTGAGAGATGAGCCCGGATACAATACGAGCGGCCAATCCTAGCCCCGGGATCGTGAAGTCACTGGCAGTCTGCTGTACAGCGCTGAGCGCAGCTCTAGCGAAATACAGCGCTTCGTCAACGTCCTTGTAGGCGCGCCGCTTGAGTAATCCCATGAAGGGCGAGGGGAAACAAGTGATATGAGGCACAGGATGAGTCCACACTCGCACTGTGCAGTCGTATTTGAGGGAGGGAACATGTAGGCAACTTGCTGGACGCCTTGCGGTTTGGTGTGGCCGAGGAGTCGGGAAATGATCTGTGCTCGAATGTCAGAGCGGAAGCTGCGCGGTTTAGGGCATCTAGCGACGGAGAAAAAATCTAGTTGGAGAGTATCGTCGATCCCACACCATCAATAATCAGCGCGCGCACACCACATTGTGGTCGACAGCGTGTTGGAAAACTAGCGTCAAGGTCTTCTGACTCTCGGGACACCGTTCGGAACCGCTTACTCCGCTTCCTACACAAATACCAGCGTGAACGTTACTCTTAGAGAGCGGTCGGCAAAGCGTACGCCGGACCTTCAATCCAGGGCCCAGGGGGTAACGGTGACAGATTTATCCCGCTGCCTGAGAATACGTAGGCTAGAAGAACTACGCATGTCAACGACGCAGTTCGAGCCACTCACAGGACACTCACCTATCGTACACCAACGCCATCAACGCCACCGGCCACACCGCTCACGACCGCGCCTGCTCTCCTTTGTGAATGAACTCCCAACACGCCTTCCCCGGCTCGACGCCCAAGATCTCCTGCACCTCCTTGATCCCAAGCTCGCACAGCTCCCGCACGCTCCCCACGCGGCTCATCACGTGCTTCACGTTCTTCGCTGTGACGCCCGGCAGCGCGCGCAACAGCTCCTCGGCCGCTGCGTTCACGCCCGCGCCCGCCTCCGGGTCCTCTTCCGCGCCGACGAGCACGGCTTTGGCTGGGTCCGGCTGGGAGGCGAGCGCCTTGAGGTCGTTGAAGACCTCTGCAGTCGCGTACGGGGAGGACGACCAGAGCACGCGGACGCGCGGGAAGGTCAGGGTGAGGAGGACGAGCTTCGCCTGGATAGACTGCGCGGCCGAGTTGACGTTGTCCGCACGCGGGTCCGCCTTCTTCTTGGACGGATACTTTGACGACTTCGCGTACGATTTGACATCCTCGACGGCCTGCACGCACGGTTGTCAAGGTACACACATACCAAACAGGGCAAGACGCACCCCCAGAGAAAACGACTTGTGCTCCTCAAACTCTATCAGGAGAATCGGCTGCTTGTAGTGCGCCGACATGAGCTCACACTGTGTGTATCTACAGCGTGACGTCAGCAGAAACCCATGACCATGCCGAAATGAACGCACAATCTGCCGCTATTGAAACTGGATACGAGATCCGGTATACTCTTCCTTTCCACACATATGTCCGGCGTTAAGATATAATCGCCGACCGTTAGAGTGACGGGAAGGACCAGCAGACCCGATGCATGCAGCAACGACGGGAGTGAAGACCGGAACTCGCGCATGTCAACAATAACCTATCCGCGAGTCGTCAGTGCGCGTGCAGGGTGTCCTGCGGAAGCATGCACGTACACGGGCAGGTTCCATGCTGGCCTCCTTCCTCCCGCCCGCAATTCGCGTGCTGATGGTCCTGATGATGGCATCGCCGGCAGCTGACGAGCGATCTTCGAGGATCGGCATGAGCATGGTCTAAAGGGCGACGTCAGCGGGGTGTGGCCGAGACAACGTTGCGGACGCACCGCGCGTTCACGGATTAGACGCTCGAAAGACTCCTTCTCCCGACGCAGTCCGGTCAGGTACTTGCCCTCTTCGCAGCTGAGTTTGTACAACATGAAGTACACGCGCACGTTGAGCCCTGGATTGGAATTTCTGTACACCTGGTATGGGCACATGTTATACACAGAACCACGCGCAAATAGCCACCGAAACACACCTCGATCCGCCGGATAAACTCTATATTGGGCTCGTACATGACGATGAAGCGGGGTTTGAGTTCCTGCAGCACTTGATCGTCGGAGTCGTCAGAGTACGGCCGTACTACGACCGTTTGCGCAGGAGTTAGGAGGCCGTAGTGCGCGTCAAAGTCATCGTCCATGGTGAACAGCTGGATGTCTTGCGACAGCGCAACCTCCTCCGCATCCACACCCTGGGAAGACAAGCTGACCGGGACCACGTCAACCCCACACTCACGATCGAGAATCTGGGCACGTACAACAGCGCAATATCCTCCGCCTCCTTCTTAATCTCCACATCCACTACGCGCTCCGTGGGAGCCGCACTGTCTCGCCCTGACGACGCGACGGCCGGGGGCGCACCTCCTCTCACCCGTCTCCGGTTTGCCGCGCGCTCCATCCTCTCCTTGTCCTTCTTCTTCAGTGCCTCGCTTATCGGTGTGTCGTCCACCTTCGGTTTCGGCAGCGCGATCGGGGCTTTTCCTTCGGCCTTGCGCTCCGAGAGCTTCCCCTTCCACCACAGGTACAGCCGCAGCTTGTCTTCCATCATTCGCCGGCCTTGCTCACCGCGCGGCGCGTCGGCGCCCAAGTTATCCAAGAAGTCCTTGAGAAGGGTACATGTGTGCAGCGAGGACGCCATGACGAGAACCGTGTTCGTCCCCGGGGAGTCTAATCCAGTCGTCAGCTCCTATCAACACGAAGTAGTAAGAAGACGTACGTGATCCTAGTGTTGGTTCTCGGCGGATGGTCTCCTCTTCCACCTCATGCAGGATGTCAGCAAGCAACGACCACTTCGGCAGCTCCTCCAGAACAGGGTCCATCCCATCCGGCAGCCACTTCTTCCGCGTCGCTCTCCCTTTTCCCTTAGCCCCACCTCCACTCCCGCTCGCGATTGGCCGTCCTGACGCCTCCGCCTCGATCTCGTCCAATATGGCCCACTCGTCGTCGTCATTGACTAAATCGATGACCTGCGCGGGCGGAGGCTGCGGCGTAGACTTCGAGGCGGACGTCGTGACGTAACATCGCCGCTTCGCGTACTGGAAGATGATGTTGGCTGCGTCCGTGAGCATCCACGGGGACTGGTGCTGGCGAGCGTTTCCAGACTCGTTGGACGTGTTAGACGCGATGAGGGTCTCGAGGTATGCGTGAAACGCAAGGGAGTCATAGGTCACAAGATATCTGTAGATATATGCGTTTCATGAGACAAGACGCAAGAGCTTAGAGACTCGAAGAGATGACGTACGTGAGGAGGCGACGAAGAGTTGCCAGGTCGCTGACGAGTTGCTTGGTGCGGGGACCGACCTTGTGCCACACAGGGTCAAGGATGCGACGGACGACCATGTCGAACGAACGGAAATACGCATTGTCGATAGTGAGGTCGTCCAGATCGAGCTGAACTTCCAGCGTGTCAGGCATTGTTGCCGACACAGACGCGATAGAAGACGTACCATGGTATTCGCGCGCTTCAACTCTGAAAGCGTCGTAGTCATGCATTGCACGATAGCGTGGTGAATCTCGGACATGGCCTCCGTCATCTCCTGATGTAACTCGACGATATCTGTAGACTTGCGGTCCAAGGACTCCTTGATCTCTGCCTGAAATCTGTGATGCTTGAGCCCAACGACATAGACGCCACCCGTTCAGCACGTACCGAGGGTAAATGTGCACCGTCCTTAGCTGTAGCTCTTTCATGATCGTCCGCAATGGAGACATCCCGCTGGTGATATGCTCAGGTTGATCTGAGAACGCCTTCAAGAACCCGTTCTTGTTCCTTTCGCGATACAGGCGCACGATGAAGGCCTCCGCAGACGTCGGGGTTACTCTTCCGAGGGGCACAGTGAGTTGAAATGACAATAGGACATATCGCCACAGCGTACCTCTCTGCATGTAGTATCATGAGACCCGTAATGAGATGTGTCGGGATATCTGAGGTGAGCATGTCGACGGTGAGAATCTGGGAGGTGATGGAGACCAGTCCACCCTTCTTGTACAGATCCTGTCTGCGCCCCTAAAATGAGAACGTTCGAACTCTGGGAGCACACGCACAGCAGTCAAGACGATACGCACCGGTCCTTTCTCCCCGTCTCGAAGCCAACGATCCTCAACCCAGGATTCCGGCACCCCATCATGCCCAACTCCTCGCCTATGGCCGCTTCCTCTTCTGGCGTTGCATTGACAAGAATAACAAGACTCTGCGGCGAGTCGTATATCTGGAGGAGCTTGCAGACGATTCGGCGGAGGCCGAGCCCACGTGCGAGAAGTATGAATTCAGAGGTTGCTGGGTCGTGGATCTTCTCGAGGATAGCGTTGTGGAAAGGTAAGAGAACCGACATTGCCTACAGCTCAAATGATAATGAAGCTGGAGAGCATAGGTACGAAGGCGGAAGGAAGGCAGCGCAGCGCGGTGGAGGCAGAGGAACGTTCCCAAGGAGTGCTTCCGAGTCAATCATCCGTCCCCGCGTCACGGTAGCGCCCAGCGCGACGCGTGCGTCAACGCGGTCACGCGACGCTGCCTCGTTACCTGAGGGCGCCAGTTCGAATCCGACGCTCGTCATCAAGTTCACGCTCTTCCTATTCTCGACTCTGCTTTTTCTCTCGGCATTTCGAGGCCGGGTTCTAAGCCCAGCACCAGACGCGATAGTCAAGTGATTTGCATCGATTTTCCCATAAACACAGAGATATGCTCTAACTCCCAAGCTCAAGCTCCCGCCGTACGCATGATACACTGCGCGTCCGATCTACGAAACGACAAGCTCACAACAACCTCGGACTTTACTGACTCCGATTCCTGGAATCCGGAGTGCCACCGGTGGCGGGTTGGGGGTCATTTATTCAACACAGCCGCCTGTACGTCAAATGCCTTCTTGACGCACTCGCGTTCAAGAAGCTTGTTGTGCCACCTGCGAGACACCTCCAGGGTCAGTACCCTGCCCCTTCAAGCGACTTCGAAAACAATCAGTCCAAAAGCACTCACGCGAGGAACGCCGGGTACTGCTTCTCGGGATCGAACCCTTCAAAGTCGACCATACTCATGACGAGCGCAGCCCGGTTCCAGGTAATGAAAGACAGGTCCGCGATCGTGCACTTCCCGCCGACGAGCCACTCGCGCTTCGCGAGGACGCCATCGAGGACGCCGATGACGCGCGCCGTCTCCTTCTGGTACCGTTCGACCGCGCTAGGAATCTTCTCAGGGTGGATGAGCTTGAAAACGATCGTTTGGCCGAAGTATGGACTATTCGTCGCGTTTTGACGCATTAGTCGTCCTATTCACGGAAAGACATCACAAGCAACGTTTACTTACCCTTGGCCGGACGCTTGGAAGAACAGCCACTGGATCACCTCCGCCTTCTCCTTCGTCCCATCCGCGAACGTAAGCCTCTTCTCCGTATCGTACTTGTCCGTAAGGTACAGCATGATCGCGTCGCTCTCCCAGATCACGAAGTCACCATTGTGGTGGTCGATGAGCGCGGGAATGCGCCCGTTGGGGTTGTACTTGGTGAACTCGGGGGCCTTGTGCTCGCCTTTCTGGAAGTCGAGGTATACGCTCTCGTAGGTGAGCCCCAGTTCCTCAAGCACGAATACGACCTTCCTATATGACACGAATATGTGTGAGTATATCGCGAAATACGTGAGTACGCGAGAAACCGTGACATACCAGCCGTTGGGGCCCTTGTCATGCGTGAAGAGCGTGAACTGTTTGCCGTGCGACATGTTGGCCTTGCTACGAGGATCAGCTGTAAGACTTGCACTGGATTCGTGGTCGACGACGCACCTTGCCTTCGTCGTTCATCCACATTTATACAAAACATCTCGCAGCTTGTGAGTTCTCCGCATACTCGGGGATTGACATAACATCTCCGGCGCAGGTCGGTATATCGAGGGACGTCGACAACAAGACGTCAAACGAAGAACTGAATTCGCAGTAAGGACTGATACCGGATCCTACTCTCGGCCCTAGACGTTTGACAGTGATCTTACACTCTGCATTCGGTGTTGTCTCCTGGCGGCCGCCGATCGTCCGAAGGATTCCAGAGAGCTTTGCGCCCAGCGGGGATTGAATGGGATGATCACAAGGCACGCGACTGAATACACACGAGCGAGGGTGGCGATGGAGCGCAACAGAGGTGGAAACGTAGGCGATAGAAGGCCGTCTGAGGAAAGGCGAGGTGTCCGGGATCGATGACGAGGTCTGGCTTACGTGGACACTCGTCCCAGTCGAAATGCGACGTCATCGAAGTCGCTGATTCGATTCCGACGTTCGTCATTCTTTTTTGCTCTTCGTCCTTCGTTCATTCATGTTGCCTAAGTACCTGATTAGTTTCGCCGCACGAGAATGAAATACACCGTTCGCCTCTATCGCGAAGACATAATAACAGAGCCGTGTCCCGACGGCAAAGTCTATGTTTGCTTTCTCCACCCACATAGTGGCTCGGAGCCCCCCTACCTGCGGCCGCGAGGCCTTCTCGCCGCTACCAAGCATTACTGCTTCAAAGCTTCTTGTATCTCCAGCGCCTTCTTCACGCAGCCATGTTCGAGGAGCTTGTTGTGCCACCTGTGCGCCTCAATCAGCATCCTATCTCCTTCGGTTCTAACACTATTAGTTAAGCCCTTACGCATAGAACGCCGGGTACTGCTTCTCGGCGTCGAAACCCTCAAACCCCTGCATGATTACGGAGAACGCGATGCAATTCCAGGGGACGAACGATAAGTCCGCGATCGTGCATTTGCCCCCGACGAGCCATTCACGCTTCGCGAGCACGCTGTCGAGCACACCAATGACACGCGCCGTCTCCTTCTGGTACCGCTCGATGGCGCTCGGGAGCTTCTCGGGATGGAGGTGCTGGAAGTACGTGGCTTGGCCGTAGTACGGTCTGTTCGCCACATCCCAACACGTCAGGCTTCGCTGCTGCCTTCAAGACGTTCGTGAATGTTGACTCACCCCTGTCCGGATGCCTGGAAGAACAACCATTGGACGAGTTCCGCCTTCTCCTTCGTGCCGTCCGCAAACGTGAGCGTTTTGTTCTTGTCGTACCGGTCCGTGAGGTAGAGCAGCCTGAGATCGCGTTCGACTCCCAGATCACGAAGTCGCCGTTCGTGCGGTCGATCAAGGTCGGGATGCGTCCATTGGGGTTGTACTGAGTGTGCTCTGGGGCCTTGTGTTCGCCCTTCTTGAATTCCAGGTAAACGCTTTCGTATGTGAGCCCGAGTTCCTCGAGCACGTACACGACCTTCCTACATATGGCGCATACATGTAAGCAATACAGACGCGAAGTACGCTCACGGGTGAAGGACTCACCATCCGTTGGGCCCGAAGTTGTGGGTAAACAGCGTGAACTGCTTGCCGTGTGACATGGCCTACTCGCTTGATCAAGAAGGAGAACTTTGTGAGGTTACAAGAGATGCGCTGGAGTCCTGGTCGATACAGCACGCATGCTTCGCCGCGCATCTGCTTTTATGTGATCCCTAGACGCCTGCCCACATTCTCTACCGCCTGCGCCTTATCCAGAGCGCAACGGCGTATCGTTCCCTTGAAGATGTGTAAACACTTCCCGGGACCCCCTGACATAAGTGCTATCTCCGGCACAGACCGGTGTATTAGGATGTATCTGCGACGGTAGGCCCAGGAAAGAGCTGAATCAGCGGTCCTGCTACCGTAAGTTAGTTTCGGCTCTAGACGATTGACTGAATGTTTCCGGTACTGACATCTGGGCAATACCGGCCACTGCGCTAGCGCTCCCGGCACCTGAGCCGTCGCACCGACTCCCCAATGGCAGTGCGAATATGGGGATTCTTAAGGTTATTCCGGGCGGGGTGTTTGAGCAGGGTGTTGTTCAGGCATAATGCTCAAGGAATACGATAGATATCGGCGACGGCGCGCTGTGGTGGAGGTGAAGGAGCAAGCGTTGGTTGCCAACATACCCGTCCCCACCACATCATTAGCGCCGGGCGTTTGCGCGACGCTTACGTCAGTCCACGCGGTCACGCGACTTGTTCCGGTCGCCAGTTCGAATCCGCCGTTCGTCACCTCTTCTTGCCCCTAATTCCCAAACCCATCTCCTGCGCTTCACCGCGGCGTGGGTCTCAAAGTAAGCGGCTCATTCCTCAGCCGCCGCACACGTTTACAACAAACGTTCTTCTTTCACTAAGATATGCTCCGACGATCGATTTCCTGACCCTGGCTTGCAATCACTACTTACTGGGCTGACTAAAGGCTTGCAAGTTCTCCTGAACTGCTCCCTGCTTTATCCTCCTTGGACCTCGGTGGCCTCATCACCGCTTCGACGTAAACCCCTGCCAAACCTCAACCGCCTTCTTCACCTTCTCGCGCTCCAGGAGTTTGTGGTGCCACCTGCATCGCATTCAAGTTCCTCCCCGGTCAGCATCCTCACCCGCTCATGCAGCAAGCCAGGTACTCACGCCCAAAACGCCGGATACTGCTTCTCCGCATCGAACCCCTCATAGTCCGCCATACTCATAATGAGCGCACCGCGGTTCCACGGGACGAACGACAAGTCCGCGATCGTGCACTTATCACCCACGAGCCACTCGCGCTTCGCGAGCACGCTGTCGAGCACGCCGATGACGCGCGCGGTCTCCTTCTGGTACCGCTCGATCGCGCTGGGGAGCTTCTCGGGGTGGTAGTGCTTGAAGAAGAAGACTTGGCCGAAGTACGGGCTGGTTGACGTATGCGGAGGGTCGTTAGCTATCACTATCACCCACAACGTGTCGAGGAGAATCGACCACTCACCCCTGCCCGGACGCCTGGAAGAACAACCACTGAATCAACTCCGCCTTCTCCTTCGTCCCATCCGCGAACGTAAGCCTCTTCTCCATATCGTACTTGTCGGTCAAGTACAGCATGATCGCGTCGCTCTCCCAGATCACAAAGTCCCCATTGTGATGGTCGATGAGCGCGGGGATGCGTCCGTTCGGGTTATACTTGGTGAACTCGGGGGCCTTGTGCTCGCCCTTCTGGAAGTCGAGGTATACGCTCTCATACGTGAGCCCCAGCTCCTCGAGCACAAACACGACTTTCCTGTACAGCGCGTGCCAGTGCAGCGTCTGTGAGCAATTCCCTTGCGGTGAGTGAGAGCGAGAGAAAGGCTTACCAGCCGTTGGGGCCGCCGGTGTGGGTGAAGAGCGTGAATTGCTTGCCGTGAGACATGTCTTGTCTGTTGGGTAGGGTTACGAATGTAGGGGAGATCGTTGTGTAACTGTTGCGTCGACGCTGCGTCCTTCCCTCGTTGTCGACCTACATTTATATGTAGCATGCAGCACCCCGCAGCTACATGAATTGTCCACGTCGTCCAGTGGTCTCACCGCAGTCCCTTGAGGATGTGTAACCACCACGCGCAGGTTACGTGTAATCTCCGACGTACATCGGTATATCTGGTGGGGTGCCCACCACGATTGACCGGGAAAGTGACTGAACGCTGAGTAAGCGCAGCTACTGAGCGCGCTCATGCCGTAGATCCCGAGGGAGTACCTGGGTAGCATTGATTGGGGTGGCAGTGACGCGGTCATAGAAACACGTCATCCTGTTTTGAAAGCCGGCTTCACTTCAAGATGACGCGTACGTTCGGCCCGGGTTCCAAGAGGAACGTCTGTGGTTATAATCGGCACTAGCGTACAACAATGGAATGAATGCTGTTACGACTTCTACCCCTACTTCTGGAGGCTTGCCTGCACCTCAAGCGTCTTCTTCACGGCGTCGCGCGCAATCAGCTTATTGTGCCACCTGCGTTCAAAGTGCATACATTAAGATCAGGATCCAATCGTATCACAGGGATACGAATACTCACGCCCAGACGTTCGGGTACTCCTTCGCGACGTCTACGTCCTTGAGCGGGACCATGATCGCGAGGCGGTTCCAGGGAATGAACGAAATGTCCGCGATCGTGCACTTGCCACCAACGAGCCACTCCTGTTTCGCGAGCACCCCGTCGAGCACGCTGAACACACGCTGCGTCTCCTTCTGGTAGCGCTCGATCGCGCTCGGGAGCTGCTCGTGGTGGAAGCGCATGAACCACATTGCCTGGCCGAAATACGGTCTGACAGCAACGCGTGCGCGGGTAAGCGACCTGAGTGCGACCACACTGAGCCGTGTGACACGACGCACCCTTGACCTGAGGCCTGGAAGAAGAGCCACTGCATGAGCTGGAACTTCTCCTTCTCGTCCGTCACAGTCAGCTTCTTCTCCTTGTCATACCGCTCGACGAGGTAGAGCAAGATGGCGTCCGACTCCCAGATCGCGAAGTCACCGTTCGTGTGATCGACGAGTGTCGGAATACGGCCGTTCGGGTTGTACTGCGTGTGCTCGGTCGCCTTCTGCTCGGCTTTCTGGAAGTCGAGGTACTTGCTCTCGTAGGTGAGTCCGAGCTCCTCGAGTACGAACGCGACTTTCCTGGACCGCACGCCCGACGATCGGGAGATGATCAGCAGCGATCAGAATGATTGGATGTAAAGGATACTCACCAGCCGTTAGGGCCGCCGTGGTGGGTGAAGAGGGTGAACTGCTTGCCGTGCGACATGCTCCCGGAGGCGTGAGAAGACGGGGAAGAGGCGCGGGGGTGAAGCTTGAAGGAGGAGAGACTTAGAGTTGGGCTGGGACCCTGCCGGCGACCAACGCCCGGGGAGGCTATATATGCACGGTGGGAGAGCAACTCTTCACATGTGTTGCGTCCCTCTGGGCCTTGGGCGGATTAACACGGAAGGCTTCTCCGTTCAGAGAAGGCGACGTCATGGGACATCTTCCGCGGGGAAGGCTGACAAAGGCGTGAGAAGCCGGGATGTGGCAATGGAAGGGGAATCGGCGGAAATCCATTGGACGCATGCTCCAGGGCGTGCTCGTACGGGGAGGAGATTTCCGTTGCATGTGAGAAAGGAGGGTCGAATGGAGATGTATGCGCGCTTTCCGAGCAGGTTCTGCGGGCGGGATTACGGCGCTCATGGGGAACAACAGCTCGTGGAAGACCGGACTGTGGGACTGTGGCTCTCAATCTATGTCGATATGGGATGCCGGCGTTCACGTGCATTCGACGCGGGCGATATCGAGGGTGACATTAAAGTCAATTGAACAGCGGACGCTGTTCTGTTTACAGCCAATGCATGATAAGACACTAGTATGGGCAGATGCAGAGTCAGTACTGGTACGAGAACAGTGTTACTCGTGGGCGTGCAATACAATGCCACTCACCTGACTTTTCAGGGCCGCGCGGAGAGAACCTGAAGCCGGTTCACTTCTGAGCCTACTTGAAGGACGTCGTAGTGCGCAAAGCCTCCGCTCCAGTGGCGGTGCACGGCTGAAGCGTTCGGTCCGGTCATCACCAAAAGCAGCCGTAACTCCTTTCGACAGCGCCGTCGCCGGTGCCGAGTACAGAGTCCGGGATGCCCGGACCCGAGGAACCTTCCATCACACCCCGGGATCGAAACCCAAACGTGCCTCTTTATTCCGCCTCCAACAGCCTCCAACCTACAAAATGCAGCTACCACGGGAACTCGGCCTGCGCCGCACTGCTTCTAACGACGTAACTCGTGACGCGACACGAGGGTGGTTGAACGTCACCCCAGGACCACCCTACTGCGAAGTGTACTTCTCGATGAGACTGGCCTGGAGCACGAGGACGTCCTTGATGGTGTCGCGTGTGGTGACCCTCTGATGCCAACTAGCAATTCCGACATGGCACATCAGAGGAGCCGCCGTCAGCATGTTCCAACTGCATGTCAATTTAAGGGGTACTCACGCGTAGAACGCAGGGAACTTCGACGCCACGTCGACGTCCTTCAGGATAACCTTGATCCCATTGTTGTTCCAAGTGGCGAACGCGAGGTCCGCGATCGTGCACTTGCCGCCGACGAGCCACTCCTGCTTAGCCAGCACGCCGTCGAGTACGCCAAAGACGCGGAGCGTCTCGTTCTTGTACCGCTCGACCGCACTCGGGATCTTCTCAGGGTGCGTGTTGAGGAACCACATCGCTTGGCCGAAGTACGGGCTGAGCACGGGATAGAACGAGGGGATTCGTCAGCCGCACTTCGCACGGAGGCAAAATTGAGACGAAGGAACGCGCACCCCTGGCCAGACGCCTGGAAGAACAGCCACTGGATCATCGTCGCCCTTTCTTTCTCGTCGCTGACGGTGAGCTTCTTCTCCTTGTCGTACTTGTCGACGAGGTAGAGCAGGATTGCGTTGCTCTCCCACACGGCGAAGTCGCCGTTGGCGTGGTCGACGAGCGTCGGGATGCGCCCGTTGGGGTTCACGGCGACGTGCTCCGCGTTCTTCTGCTCGCCGGCCTTGAGGTCGAGGTAAATGTGCTCGTACGTGAGCCCGAGTTCCTCGAGAACGAGTGCGACCTTCCTATATGCACAGTGAGGGTAGTCAGGCGGAGACTAAGGTGGGCGGCGACGACGAGCGGGGGCTGTGCTTACCAGCCGTTGGGTGCGCCCCAGTGGGACCAGAGCGTGAATTGCTTTCCGTGAGACATTGTGCTTTCTGTTAGGTGTTTGAGTGTTGAAAGCCTGAGATGTCGACAAGCCGTAGTACCACTTTATACGCTCCCTCAGCGGCCTTCCACGTAGTCGTTCCTACAGACAGTCGTGGCCATGTCGTTTTTCGAATACCTAAGCCGAGACCCTGGTAGAGCTGACAAACCGCAGAATTGGCCATGGGCGTTTTCAATAGTGACTAAGACACTGCATTGATGCTAGTCGCATAGGCTTCGCTGCCGCCCTGGCGCCCTCCTACAATCGGAGCGACGATGTGGTTCAGCATTCAGTAGAGGACCAAGAAAAGTGAAGGGCTGACAAACCCGCTCTCAAACGGTGTCTTCCTCCGACACTCGGAATATACGCCAGTGGGACCGTGCGTACGGGGCGTACTGAACAGAGTATACGAATTTGAGATACGTGTAGACTCATCAGGCCTCAGGCAGCGTGGCTGTCGGTGGGGAAGACGCGTGGGAGGACCGTTCCTCCCTGTTCCTCCGTGGCAGTGACGAGTTTCAACTTGTGACAGATGCGTGACCAAACGCGTTTGTCACAAGAACCTTCCTGGAAGCGTGACTCGGACCTGAACACCACGGTTTCGCGCTGTGAATGAACCTCGTTTGTCATCCAGGCTCCATACAAAGAGGGACGACATAGAGTATGGCAGGATTCCCGACCCAGAAATAACACCTGTTCGCTTGGATCTACTTCGAAGTGGCGACGCTCAGCTCTTCGGCGAGTTTGTTACGAAGACCATGAGCTGCCTGCACCGACTCCCTCGACAGCAGCCTCTGGTGCCATCTACACGTCGCATAATCAGACTCGTGCAGAGGGATCCGTAGCAGCCGACAAACTCACCCCCAAAACGCAGGAAACTCCTCCGCAAAGTCCACCTTCTCAGGAAGAGAGTCCACCGCCTTGCGCCAAAACATCTGGTCGTTCCAAGTGACGAACGCCAAGTCCGCGACGGTGAGCTTCCCCCCAACGAGCCACTCTTGTTTCTCAAGGACGCCGTTCAGCACCCGGATGACTCGGAGGACTTCGCGCTGGTAGCGCTCGATAGCGCTAGGGAGCTTCTCGGGGTGGAACCAGAGGAACCAGCCCGCCTGGCCGAAGTACGGGCTGTATGTATCGGCCCGTCAAATCGTCAGCATAGGGGCCGCGCAGGAACGTAAGGACGTACGCCTGTCCCGAAGCCTGGAAGAACAACCATTGCATCATCTGGCTCTTCTCCTTCTCGTCCGTCACCGTCAGCCGCTTCTCCGTGTCGTACCTCTCGATGAGATAGAGGATGATCGCGTTCGACTCCCAGATCGTGAAGTCGCCGTTGTGGTGGTCCACGAGCGTCGGAATACGGCCGTTCGGGTTCAGCGCGAGGTGTTCTGGCGATTTCTGCTCTTGCGTGCGGAAGTCCATGTAGACGGTGTGGTACGACAGGTTGAGCTCGTTCAGCACAATCGCCACTTTCCTAAAGTAATATCAACGTCAATTAGAGGCGAGTGCGCATTTGGACCATCGCGACGTACCATCCGTTCGGGCCGACCTTATTGCTATAGAGCGTGAACTGCAATCCGTGAGACATAGGTGTGTCCGTGAAACAAGGCTAGTAGGAGTTGAGGTGCGCCAGACTGATGATATTGAAGCTCCAGAAGTAGCTCCCGTATATATACCCTCGACGTCCCAAGCCAGCTGGCCTCCGGCAACTAACACTCCCGGGGAATGAATACATATCGTGGCGCGAGGACACCTTGAATTCGGAATTCGGACGAGACGTTGCGGCATTGGTAAGGTTACTTCGGACATCGCAGCGGACGCGAAGCAGTGCCCGAGGCTATAATCGATTGAGGATGGGCTGCGGGAATCTATTTGAGGGCCTAGGACGGTGATTGTGATTCTACATATACTCACCGTCGCTGTCTTTCCACTTTCATCGGATGGATCCTGCACACCTTGTCCATTCGTTTCAACATACGTTCATCCGGTGCATGCTGTTGCGAGTCGTCCAGCGCCTCCGGTTTTGTCTCGATCCTTACGATCTCTGCTGAACGCCACCAATAGACAGCCGCTCCGACAAGTTTATGACGAAAACCATTCATCTGAGTGACTGGGGATGTTTTCAGCTTCGCTTCGCGAGAACGCCTCAGAAGCTAGCGGTTACTCACCCGATGCATTCCGCGACACGAAGCACGACAGGCCTGCTGGGACCAACTTTGTGGCATCTTCTTCGTATGCTATGACGCAGGCGATGTTGACTGTTCTCGTTCCCGTCGGGCCCTGCACGCTTTCCAACTCGTTCCGCATTTGCATTCATCATCCCCACCCCCACTTCCGCCATCCGCTGCGCAACGACGCGCTTCCCGCCGAAACCTACTCACGTTTCCTTTGATCTCTTGAACAATACCGTGTTCTGGCCTTCGCTACCTGTAGCTGCTAGCACGTGTTGACTTTCAGAGCCCGGGGCGTGGTCCAAGTTTATTTGTTGATGGGGCCAGCAGGACGAGCGACATGGAAGTCAGGACGCATGCGAAGTCATGAATTTAGGCAAAAAGATGCAGTGCTGGCGGCCGTAGGACGTAAGCAGTCGCGCTATGGAAGAGTCGTCATATTCTCGATGATGGGCGGAAAGGAGAGGCTGGAAGAAGATGAGCGTCTGCGTCGAAGAAGGCCTGACGCGTGCATCATAGCGAACCGGTTCGATCGACCCGAATGTGTTACGACGGGTCGTCCACCAACACTCCCTGACCAACACGAGCACGAACATCGCATGTTCTTCGTTCGTGCTGACTCCGAATATAGGAGTGATCAGCCCAGCTTTCAGCATCTACCATGCCCTCAGCTCGACACGCGATTTAGATTGAGGTTCTCAGTATACCCACGGGACAAGCACGCGTGTGGAGAATCGGAGGTATTTGCTCAAGATGTTATAAACGAATCAATCATGTTACACGACCACGTCTCTTTTCTCTTCTCTGATCTACTGCTTCGCAAGGCTCGCCTGGGTCTCGATCGTCTTCTTAACCGAGTCGCGCTCGGTCATCTTGTGGTGCCACCTAGGTCATTCCGGCGTTCACACGCGCTCGTCAGCGAAGAGTACGTCAGAGGATTAAGAAAATACTCACGCCCAGAAGTGTGGGTACTCCTTCTCCACATCGGAGACCTCCTTAGTGACGGTGATCCCAGAACGGTTCCACTGGATGAACGAGAGGTCCGCGATCGTGGGCTTGCCGCCAACGAGCCACTCCTGCTTCGCGAGCACCCCGTCGAGCACGCTGAACACGCGCAGAGTCTCCTTCTGGTACCGCTCGATCGCGCTCTGAATCTTCTCCGGGTGGTAATGCATGAACCAGAACGCCTGGCCAAAGTAAGGCCTGCAACCGCACGCGCGTCAGCAGTGAACGTTCGCGAATAGAACTTAAAGTGCGCCGAGTGCGGCTGCAGAGCTGACTCACCCCTGCCCAGACGCTTGGAAGAAGAGCCACTGAATGATCTGGAACTTCTCCTTCTCGTCTGTCACCGACAGTTTCTTCTCCTTGTCGTACCGCTCGACGAGGTACAGGAGGATCGCGTCCGACTCCCAGATCGCGAAGTCACCGTTGTGGTGGTCGATCAGGGTCGGGATGCGGCCGTTAGGGTTGAACTGGGTGTGCTCGGGAGCCTTCTGCTCGCCCTTCTGGAATTCGAGGTACTTGCTCTCGTAGGTGAGCCCGAGCTCCTCGAGCACAACGGCGACCTTCCTACGTGCGGCGGACAAAAGGGTCAGGCACACGCGGAGGGGCGGTCAATGAACATCGACATACCAGCCGTTGGGACCGCCGGTGTGAGTGTAGAGGGTGAACTGCTTGCCGTGGGACATGTTGGTGGAGACGAGGTAGGTTGGAGTGCAGTGGAGATCAGGGGAGTTGCTGTAACATTAAGCCTGTACGCAGGCCCTTATATACGTTCGACGAACCTACTAGACGACGTCTCCGTGCGCTTCTCGAAGGCTGACAAAGCTTCAGAGCGCATGGGAACCCCGAGGCCGGTGTAAGAAAAGGGCATTTACGTGCGCGCTCTCTGAACAGAGTGCGAATGCATGCGTGTGAGGATACGCGGATCGATGGGCGGTCCTCTCTAGGCGGACTGTTGGATGAGTAAGAAAGTGCTTAGTGAGCAAGAGAACCTCGTACGTCAATGAATCCGGTAGGCGATGCTGTGTAAAAGAACAACGACGTGCACTCTGATGATACACGAGGCCAGGAATAACGACGGCCGCAGTACATCGACACGTATGTCGAGTCAACGGGTATGTCCTGGGTGCTTTGTCAGCCACAAGAAGCGTCTTGAAAACGCAAGGACACCGTTCAGCATCCGGAATCTGGATGACTCAGAAGATCTCGGGCTAGCAGCGCTCGATAGAAGCTTCTCGGGGTGAAACCAGCCCGCCTGGCCGAAGTACGGGCTGTGTCGGCCCATTAGATCGTCAGCATACGGAGCCGCGCAGGAACGCAAGTACGCACGCCTGTCCTGAGATCTAGAGGAGCAGTCACTGCTTCATTTGGCTCTCCGCTTCTTCGTGTCGTACCTGTCGACGAGGTACATGGTGATCGCATTCGACTCTCAGATCGTGAAGTCGCCGTTATGGTTGTCCACGAGCATCGGAATGCGTCCGTTCGGGTGTAGCGAGAAGCGCTCCCTCTTGGCGCGCGGAAGTCCGCGTAGACGGCGTGGTACGACAAGGTTGAGCTCGTTTGGCATGATCGCGATGTTCTGGAGCGATATCAACGCACGTGGGGGATTGGAGTGCGCACAGGCGATTGGAACGTACCATCAGTTCAGGCCGATCTTGTTGTAGAGCATCAACTGCGTTCCGTGAGGTATGGATGTATACCGAGCCAGATTAACCTCTGGCAAGTGGCGATCCCGATGAATAAGTAGACGCCATGGCGTAAGAACGCATTAGATGTCACAATTCGGATGAGGCATTGTGGCAATAGTGAGGCGGCTTCGGACACTGCGGCGGACGCGATGCGGTGACCGAGGGAATAGTCCATTGAGGATGGGATGCGGGAAGTTATTTGGACATTACTATCCTGCATGCATCATGTCATCCCCCCCACCTTCTCCGAGCAGGTCCCGTTCACCACTGGAGTAAGCCAACGCCGTTCAACATACATCGTATCTCTAATCACTCACCTAGTACGTGCAAGTCCTTCAACGCTCAAACTGTGTTCGATCTCTAAGATCTCCGCTGTACGCCACACAGAGAAGGCCGTTTTAGCCAATTCTCGCGTAAGAACAATCCGTCTAAGTAATTCGCCACAATTCAAGCTACGCGAGAGAACCTCTGAAGCTATCAGGCACTCACCTGATGCACTCCGCGAAACGAAACGCAACAGGCCTGTTGGAATCCACTTGGCGGTATCTTCGTCGTATGTTATGACGCGCGCTCGTCTTACTGCCTTCATATCTGTCGGCCCCTCTACGTTTTCCGTCCCGTACCCCATCCGCATCCACCACGTCCACCTATGCCCTCCACCGCCGCCTTGTTCGTCGCCGTCGCCGTGACTACGCGCTCCGGGGCGAAGCTTACTCACTTTTCTGGAGGTCTCTCAACCCTTGAACACTGGAGCGTTCTCGCTTTCATTACTTGTAACCGCCAGCATGTGTTGCCTCTGGGGGGCAAGCTTGATCTAGGGGAATTCGTCGGTGGGATGGGCGGCACAAGCAACATTTAGAAGGAAGTAGGCATTAAAACCGTGCATTTAGGTAAGAAGGTACAACAAGTTGAGGAGCTGGTGGACATAGGCTGGACCACGTAAACAGGCGCGCCGTGGAAGAAGAGTTATCACAATGTCCTCGAAGACGGATGGACATTGGAGACGAGGGGACGAGAGCCACCGGCGCTCACGTTGACTCACGTAGCGACTCGGTCCAATCGGCCCGAGCTAGCTATGACGTGCCGACCGCAAAGTTCAAACGCGTCCGGCCGAAGAAACCATGAGCATCTCATAGCAGAACGCGCTAGATTCAACTACATATAGGAGTGATCTGCCGAGTTTCCGGGATCTACCACAAATCTAGCTCGGCACGCAGTTTCGGGATCGTCTCAGCGCATCATAAGACGGGAGATGTTTCCTCGAGATGAGATCAACGAGTCAGTCTCAAGTATCGTATGTTACACGGGCTCGTCCCTTTCCTCTTGTCTAATCTACTGCTTCATGACACTCGCCTGGATCTCGATCGCTTTCTTGACCGAGTCGCGCTCGGTCAGCTTGTGGTGCCACCTAGATCATCCGGCCGGCGTCCACGCACACCCGTCAGCAAAGAGTACGTCAGAGGACCAAAGAAACACTCACGCCCAGAAGTGCGGGTACTCCTTCTCCACATCGGAAATGTCCTTGGTGACCATGAGCCCGGCACGGCTCCAGGGGATGAACGAGAGGTCTGCGATCGTGGGTTTGCCGCCGACCAGCCACTCCTGCTTCGTGAGCACGCTGTCAAGGACGCTGAACACGCGCACGGCCTCCTTCTGATACCGCTCGATCGCGCTCGGGATCTTCTCCGAGTGAAAGCGCATGAACCAGAACGCCTGGCCAAAGTAAGGCCTGCACAGCGCGCGAGTCAGCGAACTCCCGCGAACAGAATCCATGCAACTCACCCTTGGCCGGACGCCTGGAAGAAAAGCCACTGGATCAGCTGGAACTTCTCCTTCTCATCCGTCACCGTCAGCTTCTTCTCCTTGTCGTACCGCTCGACGAGGTAGAGCAGAATCGCATTGCTCTCCCAGATCGCGAAGTCGCCGTTGGTGTGGTCGATCAGGGTCGGGATGCGTCCGTTGGGGTTGTACTGGGTGTGTTCGGGTGCTTTCTGTTCGCCCTTCTGGAAGTCGAGGTAGATCGAGTGGTACGACAGTCCGAGCTCCTCGAGTACGTACACGACCTTCCTGCGAGTGGCGGGCGGAAGGATAAGGTACACGTGGAAGGACGGTCAACGGGCATCGACGTACCAGCCGTTGGGACCGCCGGTGTGCGTGTAGAGGGTGAACTGCTTGCCGTGAGACATACTGGTAGAAGCGGGGTTGGTTGTATGCAGAGGAGGTGAAGGGCGCTGTTGACGTACTGGACCCATCCGCAGGACCTTATATGTGTCGGGCGAACATGCTAGACGGCCCCATCATGCGCTTCCCCGTGGTTGACAGGGCGTCAGAACGCATGAGAACGTCGAAGCCGCCATAGAAAGAGAGAGAAAGAGGGCATTTACGGACACGCTTCCGAGCAGAAAGTAAACAGATGTCACGATGGGGGTGACAACGTGCGGGTCGAAGAGTGGGTCTATCGGGGCGGACTGTCAGACGAGCAACGAAATGCTTAGTGAGCCGAAAGAGCTCGTACCTCAATAGTTTAACCGTCGATCGCCAGCTTTCGCTGCAGAGACAGCGATATGGTCTCTGTTGACGTATGGGTCCGAACTATCAGTGCTCCGTAGACACAAAAGGCTAATCGTGATCAAGACTAACAGCGATAGAGGTATGTGATACCGGTGGAGTGGACGCGTTGTCTCGTCCTGCGTGCTTCGTCAGCCAAAGGAAGTAGCAGATACATCAAAATCGACGATCGATGGACCCGACTTCGCGCTGCACGTTGTCGACGGACTGGGATCAGAGACGACGCTGTCAGGTGAGACCAAGCGAACCTGAAGAATGTTTCGACTCCTTGGCTTTCAGTCAGGCCAGATGTTGCATAGACGGTGTTCAAGCCCTTCGGGGCGGACAGTCGTATCTGCGACACGGCCCCAGGGATAATTCCGGTCGAGAGCATGAGGGAACATGGGAGGAGCTATGCAAACACATAATCCACAGCACGTCCCTCAAGATTCGCCCAAGATCATACGGGTGGGATGGGCTATTGACCGGGAAGCAGTTGAGGAGTTCGCACATCGACTCGCATGCATGTAATCATGCATTCAGTCGATGTTACGTCAATTGACCTGCGCTACCTGTGGCTGGGGAACGTACTACTAGATCCAAACGGTATGATAAAGAGATTGGAATACTCGGGACAGGAGCAAGCATGATGATAGCAGGAAGCGTCGAGGTAGTGCGCCGGCTCTGCACGGCGACGACGTCAACATCCGCCCACACGCGCGCAGAAAGCGTACGACGTACCCAAGAAACTAACCTCCCACCTCCCCCATTGATGTGCCTCGACACTCCCACCTCCTCTTATTTCCCCCAGCTGGACCTCCCGTAAGCCTCCTGCTGCCTTGCCCACCGATACGCCCTCGCCCCATCTGGCCCGGAGTACATTTCCGTGATCAAGCAGGGGAACGTCGTTGTTGAGACGGCAGAACGGATTCAGTGGAGGAAGTAAGCAGATTTTAGGCGGCGTCGGTAGGCATTGGAGACATAAATCGCGCATATTGACGAAGTGTGGTGCAGCCGGAGGCCGAGCAAGCCAGGATTCGAGCAGCAAGCTGTCGCGGCTCGCAATCTTTCTATACCTCAAAATGAGGGAAGCATTTGCACGTACAGCATGAATACATGCTTCGGCCAGCTAGAGAGAGCAGAGGAGGCCGAGGCGTAGAATGAAATGTATTGTCGATGGTGGAGGACAGAGAGAAAACGCAACTGCAACGGGCGCCTTCAGCAGCTTCAACTCATACCGCATCGATGTCGCAATCCTCCACTTCTTTCCCGTCATTCAGTGTTATTCAGTTTGGTACCCCCTAGTAAACACGCAATTATACACCAATGTCAGCTGCAGATTCATTCTGTTATGCACATTTCAACCCCTCCATGACCTCATGTATGTATCATCCTCAAATCGACTAGCGGGAAGCCTAGGGTTTGGGACGAAACGCTGAATCGCTGATTGACCTCGTCAGATACAGCACCATGGAACGCATTGTGTAGATTGCAATGCAACTTCTACCAATCAACAGATCGTCAATCACGCCAGTAAGTCTTACAATCGGTTGAAGATCCATGCGCGTGGACCGACATCCCCGTACGGCTCTTCGCGAGAAGCAGGCTCACTCTTGCCTCGCTCTTCAAGACATTCGGGCGACCGATCATCTCGCTCTAGGTCCGTGGGGGACTCACGACACCGCTGACCGGACTGCGGGGCATAGTCGTGGGGCAATTGCCAGAGTGGATGGTTACCTTCGCAACAGGAACGAAGAATCGAACGCGGCCTGGTAGATCACCCGCGAGCGCATCCCAAGCGCGCAGTACTTGTATACACGTTTCTGACTTCTCAGTTGCATCGCTGCGGCCTGCCATATGCCGCTCTGCTGCGCCAAACTGCGCTCGAACTCTTGCCGTTAACCATGGCGGCTTCATCTTGTGTGAGCGGTGAGTCTTCTGGTGACCGGTGACCGGAGAGTCCCAGCACTCACGTTCTGGAACAGCTTACCAAGACAACGCACCGGTCCCCTCTCCCTGCCTGAAACGTTGGCAGACGCTGGCCAGGAGCATGCCGAGTCCTGCTGGTCCCTAAGGTGAGTGGGGCTCTGAGAGGACCGTACCCTGTTAGGCGTCATCCGGACCCACTCCCACGGTAGTCGGGGCCGATGAGCTCTACGGCACGTCATCGCCAGCGCGCTTCCCGTCGGGTGGTTTACTACCATGATCATACACCGACCCTCTTTGCTTCCAGACGTCTCAGGCTCTTCAGCCACCAATCGTGCTGCAGAAGCGAAATGCGTTCCCTAGGCCGACGATCGTTCTCCTCGAAGCGCACGGGCGGGACGCGTGAAGTCAACCCGTGCCTGCCAGTGGGCCCGCAGCGAACTCTGTCCCGCCGGTAAGGCAGCAGCGGCTGCGCACGAAGGTCGCACAGAACATCCCTCGACGACGACCGAGTACTCCTCGCCCCGCCTGGCGAACATGCATGAACAGATGACCAGCGCGACTGTGCACCGCAATCCCGAGTCACCGGCACTCTCGTCCTCGATTATTTGTTGGCTATGAGCCACGGATATAAGAACCCGGCCTCGACCGACGTCTTCCTCATTCGCTTTCCGTCCTCCAATCCTGCAACGCACCGAGGCCGGATCCTCTTCTCAGCCTTATCTCGCTCGTCGCTTGCTCCTCCTCTACGTTCGCCTTCAAGGCCAGGTCTGCCCTAATTCTTCTTCATTCCACCCTCTTTCGAAGTCTTTGAGCCTTCCTCCACCTTTACCTCGCTGTCTCCCGACCCCGCGAATTTCTACCCATGTTCTTCAAGTCTCTCGCCGCCATCGCGGTGCTCGCCGTGAGC